>CAJNOP010001920.1:0-21869 GCA_905250075.1 Rotaria sp. Silwood1 | reverse complement strand
AGAAACGCGTTACGCAGTCCGTTTCCTTGAATATTTTACTCCATGGGGAGTAAATTAATCTAAATAAATGAATAGGTATTGTTGGCCTTGTCATTATTGAATCCATATTTGAATACAATTAAGAGAATTTGAATCTCTAACAATAAAATAGCATGATGGGAAATGATCGATTAACCATTGAATAAGTTCATCTTTGTTTGATTCATCAACATTTTCTCCTGATAACAACTGTTTCGAGTATTGATCATCTTTACATTCAACATGCAATGCTTGAAGATGGTTCATATTGTTAACAAGAATACTAATACTTTGACGATTTTTTACTTGAATCATAAGTACTTTACATTGAATACCAAATGATGAATGACACAATCGAAGACAATCTTAACCCCTGGACACATTAGAAGACCCCCATCCCTATAGTCGAGATGACCCTCTCTTGAATCAACAACCCAAAGGATAGATTAGAGGACCTGCTCACCTGCTTCTAAGGGGATCGTCAGAGGAGATGGGTGGGTCTTCTCATCTATCCTTCGCTTCATTGATTCAAGGGAGGGTCATCTCTACTACAGGGGTGGGGGGTCTTCTAATGTGTCCGGGGGTTTTCTTCATTGTACCAAAAACCTTGTAAATTAAGTTGACAAACTGATGAATTTGTATATTGAAATAATGATATTTGCAAAGGTAATGATTCTTTTTGTCGAATTTGTAGATTGTGAACATTCTGTGCACGATCAAGTAAAGTTTGCAATTGAGATTGAAAAGTATCAGTGTAAGATGATACTGTAAGTGACGTCAGTTTATCTAAACTCGGAACAACAGACCAAAATTCATCCGGAATAGGAAGTTGTATACAAAGAAAATTAATGTTATGTAAACGAATGTATGATGGAATTGAATGATGAAAAAATGTGTCATGATAGATGCTTGATATGGTACTGTAATATTTCTTTTCATCATCGTGAGGATACGTTGATTTCCACCAATTAGGTAGCTTTTTTTCTAAATAAGAATATAGTTTTGATAAAGTTTCGAGGTGAATAGTTTGATCATGGATAAAACATCGAACAAACCATTTATGTTCATCCATCCAAAATGAATTTCGAAATGAATTAATTAATTCATTTGCTCGTTCTTCAACATTTTCATTGAGAGAAATTTCATCTTTCATTTTTAATTGAAATACTTTTAAATTGGATAAATAATCACGAATAATTTCTTTCCATTGATAACCATTGATTAAATTGGACGAAAAATTAACACTTAAACGACGTAAATTAGGTAAATTTTTCAAGAAAGAAATTAATTTCGATATATCATAAATATGGAATGTATAAATCGATAGATCGATTAGTGTCGGATAAAGAAATGATTTATAATCACTATCATCATTCGATTTAACAGATACTGAAAGATATTTGAGAGCAGATGTGTATTCGAATAATCGATATATTTCATTCCATTTAAGTGTATAGCCAGATATACGTACATTTCTGAGAGATGTCGAGAGCTTTGTCGGTGGGTAAAGTATCCGCTCTTTATTAACATGAACATTAAGGTGACAATAAATAAGCTTTGGTAAATTCCAAATATTGTTAATAATTGTTTGAAAATCTCCTTGATCACTGTAACAAGAAATATCGTACAAGTCTAAATGAGTAAGATCATGAAGATGATGAAGGTGATTAACAATTTTCATTAGTATCCGATATGAACGAAGGTGAAACAATGTCAACGATCGTAAATGTGTGAATTGGCAGATTGATGCTATATAAGAAAAGAAAAGATTTATTTGTCCGGGAGTTGTTTGGTAGTCATAAAGAGTCAAATAAATAACTCGATCAGCAATAAATGGTAAATGTTCTTGACATATCATATCGAATTGATATTTCGAGCAAGAAGAAAAGATAAAACGATATGCTCGAAACTGCTTGTACAGAACAAGATTGAAGCGAGAATTGAGATTATAAAATGCACGAAGAAGATTAATACCATCAAGATAATTGAATAGATCAAGTAAAATCTCATTCGGTAAAAGTTCGAATTTCATCGTGTTTTTTTTCTTCACGTGCAAGTTCTTAAAACATGCATGATACAAGATAAGACGATACATCTTGGAAGACTATGAAGGAATAACGCTTTGTTGGTAAGATATTAAACTCGTTTTATGCATCAGCTATACATAGATGTAGACTGTTAACAAAGCATGATGGAAACAACAAATCAACTCGAGTCAATCAGAGAATCAATGGACACAGACAACATGACTAGTCGGAAATGTTTTGTCTAACATGTTTTGCATATTCGTCATGTTTGTTGACCTCATCCACATTAAAACATTTGATATCTGACGGGCATTGTGAAAGAACAGCATAATTTGGCCGCCATCAAGCACAAACAACCTGTCTAGTCCGGCATATCGAAGATATTTGTGTTGTCTAAAAAAAATTTGCTCACATGATTCATCTGAGACCAGCGTTAATAGAGCGAAAGAAACGAATGTAATACAGAAATGTTAACTTTTCGCTCTTTTTCTTTCACTTAACATCAAGTGTCATATAAACTTATTTAAGCTCGGGTATATTTTTTTGCTTTTTTCTGAAACTTACATGTATTTTTCGAAGAAGAGGATGTGAGTGTAGGCGTGGGTGTGGATGGGTGTGGTTCGACTAAAGATTTGCACCCACACCCTTCAAAACGACGACGAGCTATTAATGAATTCGCTAAGCAAAATGCCATGGATCCATCATCTGTGAACTAGGGTGTGGGTGTGGGTGTGGGGTGTGGGTGTGGGGTGTGGGTGTGTGGGTGTGGCTGTGGCTGTGTGTTGGTGTGTGGGTGTGGCTGTGTGTAAGAGTAGTGATCTTCTCTTCACTCACACACATCCGCCCCCTCCCGCACCCATAGGCTCAGATTCAGGCCTACCCTCCCACACTCAGACCCACACCCAGCCACCCACCCTCCCACACTCAGACCCACACCCAGCCACCCACCCTCCCACACCTACACTCGCATCCGTACCAATACACCCACACCCTGCCACCCATTTTTCCACACCCACATCCCGCCATCCATCTTTCCACACCCACACCCCCACCGAAGATGAGGGTATCGACTTAATATCAACCATGTATGAAAATAGAAATTGATATTGGTTACTGAGATTTTTGTATTTTTTGTACATATCAATATAATATATTACATTCGCCAGAATAAAAAAATCAGTTTGATCTTTTTTCTACTAGCTGGTGCCTATCGATTTTCTCTTTCGAGTACGAATATGTTTCGATGTTACTTCATATGCAGTATTCATTATTCATAAATCACTGAAGCAAATGTTGGGTGTGGGTGTGGGTGGTGTGGGTGTGGGGTATGGGTGTGGGTGTGGGTGTGGGCGTGGGTGTGGCGTGTGGGTGTGGGTGTGGGTGTGGGTGTGTGGGGTGAGCGTGGGTGTGAGTGGGTGTGTGGGTATAGGGTGTGGGTGGGTGTGTGGGTATAGGGTGTGGGTGTGTGTGTGGGTCTTGCTCTTCTCTTTATCCATACCCACCCACACCCACACCTCATACCCACACCCACACTCACACCCACATACCCACACACTCAAGTAAGATGGAACCGATTGAAACTAACACACATCATTATTTCAGCAGTCTGCGCTATTGAAATGACGAAAATACGGTCGATTTAAATTGGTTTCACCTCATTTTCTCACAATTTATCACGCAACTGTTAGTCATTTTCACGAGGAATCTTTGAATTCTTTGTGTTGTAGAGTGATGCTTAGTAGTTGTGAGCAGTTTTATGATTTTATTATGTAAAAATAGCTCACAGCACGTTTGTCGTTCATATATAAATAATGTGGCAAAGTCACTACTGTTTATATGAAATACAAAAATAAACGAGAAACAATTAATGATCAATACAATGTCCATTTACGCTTTTTAGATCAGTAGAGATTGTAATAAATAGCTTGGGAACTTTTGTATTCGATGATTATACATATCTGCAACATACAAATTAAGTTCAGTGTCAAGCACTATGGACACGGGAAAGTTAAGTAAGGTAGCATTGTTACCGATTTCGCCTGTAACACCAGCAATTGTAGTACCATTCATTTGACCTTCAAAGAAAAATTGTACGCGATGATTGAACATATCGACTACATACATGTTACCCATGGAATCAAAAGTTACATCTGTCGGATAGTTGAGAAGTGTCGACGTGTTACCAGCCGATCCATTAATACTACCGACGATGAGTGTCCAACTATTGGCACCAAGAACCCAGCGAACTATATTATGGGCTCCATAGTTGGCGATGACAAGACTGTTCGTTGATGAGTCAAAGTAGAGACCGGCAGGATTGCGCAATTGTGTATTATTTGTTCCAGGACCATTACCACCAGCAACAATTGTTCCTGAGGAAGCACCAGTGACATAACTTACAACACGATGATTACTGTAGTCAGCTATGTAAATTGTACCAGAGTTAGGATCACGTACAACACCATATGGTCTGTTGAGTAGATTGTTTGCGGAACCAGAAAAACCTGTAAACATACTCATTGCTATTTCACTGTTGAATAAAAACATGAAAAAATTGCCGCACGAATTCGATAAGGTATCCACATCAGGAGTGAGAACTTTAAGTTGATTAATAACTTAACTCTGAATCAACTCGGTCTTTTTGTAAAATCCTAGCCTCAAAACAAAGTCGAACAGACTTGTTATTATGCTCATCACTAAGTGATCATTGCTGTACCTCGAGTTCCTCGGTATGAAATATATCTGAGGCGACTTGGTTATGGGTTTGGATCTCTTTGTTCATTTATACCCACACTCACATCCACCCATCCATATCCTACAAAGTATTGTTTCTAGTGATAAGCAGTCGAAAGCCCCTTTATTCACGAATTTCAAATTTGATTCGAAGCGAGTTAAAGTTAGCTAGAATAAAAAAAAAGAGTTTTCAGCGTAATCTGTATAGAGATGACATGTAAAACATGACAGACAAGCAAGTGAAATCTTAATGTTTATTTTTTCTCTAATGATTATTTAATGTTATAGTCTCTATATTTTTGTAGATCGATTCCATAATCGATTTAAGAAACAATTATAGCTTCCATATATTTTGACAAATATTTTCATTGTAAAACGAAGAGCGATCTCCCTACAATTGAAACTGAATAAAATAATATACATTTGGTATTGAAGAAGAGAATGATTTCGAATTATTCGCAAAATTTTCACGCTTATTCGCCGTATGCAGCATGTTGCACATTCGTTTGATATGTGCTGCAACAAGTTTTACTCACAATAGTAATTCTCTCTTACCTGTGCCAGCAACTGTTGTGCCTGAAGATGCACCGTTACTCCAAAATTGAATTCGATGATTGTCTGAATCTGCCACGTATAAATTGTAGCTCGAGTCGAGGCAGATAAAAGTAGGACCATATAAATGACTTGAATTGGTTCCTCGTATTCCATTTGCCTGACCGGCCACAGTCGTACCACTCGATGCCCCCATCGTCCATTTCTGAACTCTATTGTTGCGCCTATCACCGATATAAAGTGCATTAGATGCATCCAGAGCTAGACCAAACGGATATTGCAGCTGGTTCGAAGCATTACCCGTCGAGTTTGTAATACCAGCTATAGTGATGCCAGTTGAGTTCCAACGGAGAATAACTTTAGAAGCGACAGCTACAAAAGAAAAATACACCAAGTTAATTTTACAATAGAAACAAAATACTACTCTTGTTGTGTTGGTAAGCGCCTTTTGCACAAGACGGAGATAGCTATGGCAAAAACTTCTCTGCTATAACAATCATAACATCTATTTATTTTTACGACGAAGAGATTGAGATGATTCTTCACTGTGGAGCACATCAATCAATTTCGATATGTTTGAAGTGCCTAAGTGACTTTCATGATTTGGACGTAATTTTTTGATCAAACAATGTAGAAACTTCTTGTTTATAAAGCTTGCCAATGGCACACTTGATAGTTATCAATTATTAGCAATCGAAATAAATGTAAAACTTCCGTTCATAAAGCTTGGCGAAAGATAATGGAACGAGAGAAACCCAAAGTTGTACTCTGTCTTTTGGACCTCCATTCCTCAGTTCTTTCAAAAATGTTTCATAGAGAAAGAGGACGATTTGAGTTAAAGGTTTAGGTTATGTTTTGAATAGAATCTCAGACAATAAAGCTCATAGTGCCGTAACATGACTAGTTTATAGGAAGACACCAACGGAGAGTGGTGTTTCAAAGGTCCTGTGACGACTCACTCGGAAACGATTTCTGTAGCTTCGGATGAGAACGAATTTGTAAAAAAATCTTTAAGTGAACGACAAACCTAGATTAGAGCCCCAAAGGAGCATCGATGACAGACTCGAAGATAAACTTGGAATTTTATATGAGAAAGCGATTTATGCAAAATATTTTTATGAAATAATAGAAGCTTATTCTCTAGTGATCAGTCACATCAAGGATTGAAATAACATTGCGAAATTTAGACAAAATTTGTTTCTCAGAACACGTACTATCTTTCAAAAAATCGTTAGCGAATCCATTGGACGAGCACTACTTGCTTCAATAAAGAAAGAAAAATTTTAAAAAAATAAGGCGAAAAATAGCAAATACACCAATCCATACTTGTTGATTTTGTGGTCAACCAGAGTGTAAGCACAGCAGCGAGAGCTATTCCACCAAGCAATAGTCCGACAAAAAAGCCATGAGTGCATGATGAACAAAAAAAAGAATCTTTGCTCTTGACTCTTTGCCTTGTACAAACACATAAATACATTTTGTTAACAATGTCATCACAGAAAAATATTTTTCTTTGTTAGAACTGTTTTCTGTACTGACTTTACCTGCTTTCGTTGTCTTGTTTTGCCCAGGGATTGTTATTAGTAGATGAGCGATGCCGACCTCTGGTTGACAGCGGATCCGGTGACCATTCGTTCAAGTAGGGAATGCTCATTGTTAGAATGATGAAAGGAGTATTTTATGCTGATTCAGGTGAATTAAATTATGTACACAGATATTGAAAAACTATATTATACAGCTATACAGTGATCAGAGCACTTCAACGAGTTTCAATCTGCCAATGTTGATATGTTATTTTCGATAGACAGGCAGTTGGGTTTCTTTCTTCATTAAAAATTGACCTTAAGTAAACAGAAAAAATCTGAAGGAGATTTATTTGATCGGTAAAAATCATTTTGTATGCTGTGCCATCGTCTCATTTTCTTTATCACAGGAATAGTCTTGCATAATAAATATCGAAATATATACCAGGAAAGACGCTTTCATTTAAGTATATTTGTACCAATCAATAAAGTGTATTTGTATTTTTCCATTAGTGGAAGGTGTCATCAATTTAGTGACTTGTAATAATCACATTTTTTTCCGAGAATAATTATACGAAGAGTCGTTTATTCTTTCTCTATTGACAATATGATCTCCGTCGCTATAAAACTAACGCAGCATTCAAGTTTTTATTCACTTCTCAATCTCTGATAATGTTCAATAATTTTAACAGAAGATTTCAATAATTAGGATCGACCTGAAACTTTACTCACAGTATGTTTAATGATTCTTAGAATCACGGACTTTTCTTATAAAACTAATCAGATCTTTCCAGATGTCGGGAATGTGTTGAGAGTCGTCTTTTACAGAAATAATCAGTTAGGTGTTCTTTGCATTATCGTATCGAACAACAGCTTCTGTTTTGTTGAGCTCAGTATGAAATATAGAGACTATAGGTTTGTGTCTGAAAACATTTACTCGTCTCATTCCCATTACAGACCCCAAATATTATTCATTAGTATTTTTGCTTATTACTTTGCACAGTAGTGTATCAAAGATTTGCTTCGCAATAGCGCTGAAGCACCATCGTGTCGTCATTAACAAATATGGATTCAACTTCTTTTTAGAAGAGAAAAAATTCATTAGTGACAGCAAACAAAATGCACCATTCGTTGATTGTTTATCGATCTTTTTTTGCGCATGTGAAAGCAGCTACTTGAGAGGATCTTTTTCAAACGCAATGTCTTTTTCGGAAAAAAAGAATAAAGAAAAAGTAGGTATTTATAGGAAAAACAACAGTTTGTCCTATAAATAAGTTCTAAAGTAAGGATGTGCATGTGCTTGTGGCTGTGTGGATATGCGCATGGGTAAAGAGAAGACCATATCCACACCCATGAATGATCAATTTTATTATACAGCTGAAACGTCCATCAAGAAAATAGAGACAAGCAGCAAAAGTTTCGACATTGATTTTTTCATTTAGTTAAAGTCGAAGATGTACAACTTATTGACGGTTATTTCCACAAATAAACCGAGATCGTTATATTAGGAAACAATTGATAAAGATTTAAACTAATTAATCGTTTTAAGAATAAAAATAAATGGACAATTGTATAACATATAAAATTAAAATAGAGAAAACAGGGTGCGGGTGTGGGATGTGGGTATGAGTGTGTGGGTGTGTGTGGATATGGGTCTGGGTGTAAAGACAATTAGATCGACACCCACACCCACCCACACCTACACCCTTCATTTACTATCATTCACTTATGCACGTAAGATGCCGATTTCTGTATAATTCACGTTAATGCAGGAAGATGCGTTCGGTGTCTAGTTACACACTTCAATCAAGATGTCATGTGCCATTGTATGACTGTAGAGTATAGAAATAATAGCCTGGAGCATCCAATTTCTCTGTGATATATCTTTATCTAAGAAAAAACTGCGTTTCTCCTCTCTGATGTATGATTAATAAAACGTTTGGGAGAGAGAGGCGTGCTCCATTTAATTATTCGGCGATCGGCACGATTACTGATGCTACGATAGTCTTGAATGTGTATGTGAAAAGATAGTTTCATCTAAATTTCGACGAATTTTTCCATTTACTAGAACTTCATCCTCACCAATAAGAATCATGCTAATACTTGGTACTTTTTATTGATCACGCTTTGACTTTTTATTGTATAGGATCGGTATCTACTCATTTTCACTGATCAACGGAGAAAAGTTTTTTCAATTTCACTTTTTTCTATTACTTTGTGGCTACTATTTTATCTCTTTGTAGCCGCTTACACATTATGTAATAAGTTTTTTGGGCTGTTAGAATTTTTCTGATACATCATTTACCACAACGAAATCAATATAATTCAATATATTGAGAAAATTGTGTCAAGGTGCTGTTGAATATGCTTGGTAGTAGTTAAGTAACGCTGTTTATTTGTTTTGTCGAGTGAGTTTTTTTACCTTAGCAGTACGACAATTTTATACGCTTTCACTCATTTCTAATTTGCTTGATTTTTTTCTCTTGTTTCATTTCTTTTTACATTCTCTATCAAAAACGTACTTACACAAGATGCACATGTTGTGCAGAAAACGACATGCTTGAGTGATTTGCATACAAAATGACATCAAGGCACATTTATACTTTAAAAATATCGAAAAGAAAAAGATAGTAGAGAAAAATCAAATTACTTCTTATTTTGCCACACTTCATATATTATACCCATGTATACTTAAACAAACAGCCTCAGAACAAAAAATTTCGATAGATAATTTCATGTGCAGTTGATATCAAGTAATTAAAATCGTCATACTCATCATTATATATCCGCCGAATATTTTATTCTTGCAAAAAATGTAGTTTTATGATATTCGGAGTGGGTCTGGATGCGGGTATAGGGTGTGGAGCGTAGATGTGAGGGACTATCCATGATACTGTGGGTGACGTCTGGGTATCGATGTGCTGTTGATTTTGATGGTTTGTGGGAGTTCCTCTTCTATTGATTCACATCTACACCCATACACACTCGCAGACAACTACACACAAAAAAAGAACATCACCATAGGCATAAAGTCAGTCATATCATTGTTGTATGTGATGAAAAGAGTCGGTGTGAGAAAAGAACCATGCGGTTACCTTCGTTCAGGTTGAATCCATTTCGATCTTTTATTATGTGTTTCTATAATCGCTTGACGATATTTTTGATGATTAAACCTTATTTAAATAGTTGAAATATTGCCATCATTGAAGCAATACCAGAAAATATGCTTCCTTTAAAATGATTTTGTTTTCTTTCGATAGGAGGATACAAATTATAAATCTTTCTAAAAACCTTAAAACCACTTGAAGTGTATCCTCTTTTGAAAAATTCACTTGATTTGGCAAGAAGATAGGCACGCTGCTGATTGAAACAGACTTCATCTTACATGGTAACTGCTTCTTTCTCCAACTTATTTATAGAAATATTGCAAGCAAAAGAAAAGAAAAAAAAACTAAGCCAACACCAATTAGATATCAAAATACCGAAAAATGTATGCTGTGTTCATATGGACTATGTATCCACTTCACAGTGAGCATGTAGATGTCGATAATGAAAATCTATAAGCACTCCAACGACACCTATTTTTCGATATCCAGCTGTTTCTTCTTCTCTTTGTCTAAGACTTTGAACTAGTTTTAAGATTTTCAGAAAAATGTCTGCAAGATTGATAGAGATTTATTTTATTTATCAATGCCATCTCTGAATAAATAGGTTACTTTAGGCTATAAAATTTGATTTCCTCTGAAATAGAAGTTTCAAGCCTCGAAAGGAAATAATAGAATAACTTTTCTGTTAAAGCCTTTTTGAACAATAGACAGAAGTGTGAAGGAAGCAAAGACACTCAATCATATCCGCATGCTATCTAATTAAAAATATTGTATTTGGTGCAACTTATATTGGATATATGACATTTTTATTTTGAAGAAATGTTCGAACATATTTCTAAAAATATTTCATTTGAAAAAAAAGTAGTCGAAATTGATGGATAATTAAGTTTCTCCTTATAAAATTTTGCATAGAAAAAAAATATTTCTTTTTGTTTAATTCACATTGAGTTTGTTTTATGTCTGATTTTATCGTTGATTTGAAAACATTAATTGATAAATTACATATGGAAGCACTAAATTGCTATTTAAATAATAACACAAACTAGAGAAATATATGAATAATTCGAAGAAGCAAGATAAGTCTACATCTCAAGTTAACCCTTTGACATCTATATTTGAAGGAAATCACAAAAACTATAACTAGGTCTTTGTCAAACTCAATCAAAACTTGAACAAGTGTTTGAAACAGTATTACTCAAATATAAATATTATCAGAAACTAATGAGTGAAAAAAAAGTGTACTTTTGTAGCGTTTGATAAGACTCCAAAGTTAAGGTGTGGATGTCGATGACGAGAAAATTCACGATCACGCCGATACTCACTCTATTTTGATCTGTAGAATCTGAGTAGGATCCGAGTTTATCAAAAACGTGAACTGTAGTCCATTAGGTCTTAGCAGTTTAAAGTAAGAAAGGCTGAAAAACCAATTAATTTAGTAAATAATCGATAATTTTGATTTTTCATACATAAAAATAATAAATAACGATATATATCATACATTGTCTACATAGGTACGATGGCATTGAATTCATCAGAATGTTTCTTATACGACATTGTTTTGATAAGATTTATATAAAAATAATATGTAACGATGTTTTTCGTATAAAACAAAGAATTTATGAATATTTGTAACAAAAGTAATAATCAAAAAGGTCAATTTTATTATTGTTTTTCTTGTGTTTCTAATGTTCGTATTAAGCTAGTTACAAAAACATTGATTCAAGATGAAACTTGTTATATGTTTCTAATTGCTAAATCAATTTTTTAGTGAGTTTGTTAGGTTGTGTCATCATTTCAAAAGTGAACTTGAACTTACAGCTTATGAGATCAACTAAGCAGCCAAAAAAAAAAAAAGAATCGCAAACGGCTTCTCTATTTAATGTCGAATTTTATAGCACTTGTACATGTTTCATTCATATAACTTATGTTTGAATGTGATCAATTGAATATTAAACTTTACAGTTTTTTTTTCTATTTATTCATGTCAATTAATTAAACTTTATTTTCTTTATATTAAGACGATATTCATTGACCTTAATAAAACTTTTTTTTTTTCAATTGATCTGATAATTCTTCCAAATAAGTAGATGTATGGCTTATCAGCTAGTGCATTTGTTAAAACAATCAAGAGATTAACACTAATTGATAAGTTGCTTAACAATCACACATAGTTTTATGCAGCATATTTTCACCTTTAATTTATGTCACGTAAACAAATGTATCACATCACTGACATGTTAGAAATTCTTCCGTTTTATTACTTGTTTTTTCATGTTATTTTATAAGAGAAAAGAATGAAAACATAGACATTTTCTTAATCAGCTCAATGTGATGATTCGTTCATTTGGGTCAAACGTGAGTTTACAAGCAATATAAAAAAAAAGGTGATTAATTGGATTCAAAAGATGTAAGTCGTTTAGTGTTCATTAACAACACTAGTCATACTTCCTATATAAATATAAACACACATATCTTCATTCAACTTGTCATTTCTGTTTAATCTAACAAAACATACAAGTAAGAATATATATATATATTTATTTATTAAATACTCAAAAATCTATCGTAATTAGAAAGATGAACATTTGAATAAAACGAATTGATTGATGATTATGAATTTTCTTTCGTTCTTTTTTTTTTTTATTAGTTTATCATGCAATCATCTACTTCACTTTCTTCAATATCATCATCAACAACATCAAGTAATTCATCAATATATGGTTCTCAAACAATTCTTGATGTTGAAGATTTACCTTCAGCTGCACCTCGTTGTCGATCATCAATTATATGTTCTCTTGATAGTAATCAAATTCTAATTTCATCGATTCATTGTCCTTCTCCACTTCTCTCAACTCGATCAAGAACAAAATGTCGTCATCTATTTCGTCATTGTTTATCATCAAGTTCATATTCACTTTCTTTATTAATTCAAAAGAAATTATCAGATAATATATTTCGAAAACAATATTTTGCTAAATTATGTCGTCATCATCGTTTACTTCTTGTACTTAATGATTATCAATGTAAATGTGGTTGTCATTTTTCAATAAAACCAGGTAGTTTTGTCTTATTATATGAAACAAATATTGAATCATTATCATCATGGAATAAAATTGAATTTATTACAGTTATATCAAATCAACTTATATGTTCAAAAGTACCATCACATTTTGTATGTGATATTAATATATTACGTGAACGTGTTCGTTCAAGGTCTTTTTGTAATAATGAACAAAGTTTTGACTTGTAATTTTTTTTTCAGCATTCGTTTTTTTGTTTTTCTGTTATAATGGATTTGAATTATAATAAATAAGCATGGCAAATCCTATGTTTGTGCAAATATAATAAATTCATTTGGAGAAGAACTATATCAATTGCTAGTGATAGTGTTACTATTAATCCATTCGTTGTCTCTATCTCGAAATGATCAATGCAATAGAAAAAAGGATGATGTAATAAACAATTTCACTCTTATGTGTGTGTTTTTTTTTATACGATTATAATCGAATAATAAATCTCGAAGGTCAATCGACGTTGATAGAAATAAATCCATATGAGCAAAAAAAAGAAAAAAAAATGATCTTAACATTGTCTCATGAGAGAATGCTTTGAATAAGTAATGATTAAATCTTTACTGTCATTTTCATTGGTAATTTAAAATCAATGAACAGAACAAGATAACAAACACTGTATAGCACACACACACACACACATGCATTCATCATTTAAAAAAAATACAATCATCATAATTATTCATTATATAATAAAAATAATAAAATAACGAAAACCATGAAAACATAATTCTTCTTCCCATTGATTTTGAATAACCAACCACTAAAAATAAATAACATTAATGAAAATCATGGTCACTAGTCTTCATATAAAAAAAAACCACACCCACACACTCATCCATATACACATCTCTTTATTATCCCATGTAAACACATATGGTACGTTGTCACTTTCCTCATAATCCTCTTGTATTAAACAAGAAGCAGACAGACAAGTAAAGTACTCTTATCCATAAAATAAGATAAGAGAATCTTTTTCTCTTATTTACCCGATGATGTATAGAAAATTCGAACATCTTTACTTGCTTTTCCATTATCATAGACACATTTAAATAATCCTGAATCATTCAATGATAAATGATGAATATCTAAAATAAGTGTTGCTTGATTTGTATGTAATGATAAATTTTCAATTAAATGTGAATTTGGTATTTCATGATTATTATGATACCATTTAATACGTAATGGATCAATTGTATGCATTGATAATTCACGTACTGTACATGATAAATTAATTGATCGTTGAATATGATTTAATTCAATAATACCATCCTTTGGTAATATCTTCATTGATGCTAAAAAAAAGAAAAGTTTTTATTTACAAACAAAAAAAAATAAATAAATAATTTCTTACGAGATATTGTTAAATTAAAAAGAGAAGGTATCGATTGATATTGATTTGATTTACACATATATATACCTTCATCAGATGATTTCAATTGATGAATTGTTAATATAGATGAATATTTTTTTGTATATTCATTATAACCACTATAATCAACTATAAAACGTTGAGTATTTTGTGTTAAACGACGTGCATTAGCATATAATGGTAACCATTTTATACCATTAATTTTATGTATTTTTGGTCGATAAACCCAAGTTATCTAAGGTAATAATTTATAATTTAAAAAAAACAAAAAAAAAAGAAAAATGAAGGACAAGATAACATACAACAGTATTAAAAGGTAATGCATCAATTATACATTGAAATGAAACAGTTGAATCGATTTCTCCATTAATATTTCGAATATTCGATGTACTACCAATACCTTAAAATTAATTAGTATAATATTGTTCTGTTATTTTAACATTCTTTTTAATATATTTGTCCTTCGGCAAAAAACAATAATAGAATGATCTCTATTTCTTTCTGAATATACAAATATTATTATTAAATTAGCTATGCATACCTTGACTTAACAAGAAACGCATGCATAAAAAACAGAAAAAATGTATCTTCTTTTTTGTTTACATTAACTTTTATCTTAATGAACGATGAAAATGCCACAGATACACATATATCAATATATATATATATAAGAATATACTTACCGGTAATAGTAATGATAAATAGAAGATATTGAATGGTCATGATGATTATACTCTCATGAAATTTGTCAAGTATGATTATGGCGGCATATCACTAAGTTTTTATAAAAGATATCGATTATAAGAGTATGTCGAGACGATGAGAAAAAAAAAATTTGAAAAAAAAGAAAAATTGTTGATTTTTTTTTTTCTTTTCTTACTTACTGATTAACAAATTGACATATGCTACGCTACTGAAACGAGAATATATGTATATGTATGTGAAGTTGTGCGTATGTTGAACAATTGAAGAAGAGAGAATGAGAAAAGGAGAGAACATACGTCTTATTCCCGAAAAAAAAAAAAACATTCGCTCCTCCTTCTTTCTTAATCTTCTTCTCTCTCTTTCTCGCTTGTGTACAAAGAAAAAAGACTAGAGAAGTCATATTACACGGTTATAACTAATTTAGAAAAGTGAATCAAATTCATTTATGACATAAGACAATTTCATCAGTATATGATATAGTTTTACTATGATATCAAATCTATTCTAGATTTATTTTAAAGCAATACAAAGATATCTGTTCATATCTGACAACTATAATGATTTCGATGACAAGCAATGGTGTTCATCATCAGAACAAAAAAAAACAAAACAGCTATAATTGTTACTCATATATAATATACTTCAAGTTCTGTCTAAGCTAATGAATAAATGAATTAATACCTCTATATGCACGTACAACACACATTCACTCTTTATAAACAACATCGATCTTGTGACCGCCTCTCAACTAAAGAATGTGTCAGTTGAAAAATAAGACGAGACGCCTGGCGATAATCTATTTGAACATTTGTATGTACCATAAAAATAAAAAAAAAAGAAAAGAAATGTTTTTCTTTTACTCTATTAGAACGAATGAATACTAAAAGTGTCATTGTATCAAATATAGAAGCACAAGGTCTAATGGTTGAATTCTTACGTTTTACCAATGGGTCCACTTATGGCATCTTAGAGACATCTTATTATTGATATGAATGCATACCGAATGAATATGATGCAATAATAACATATTTATATCCAAAAGGAATATAGAAATCTAATTGTTTTTCACCACCTGTTCTATTCTAATCGAATATATATGCTTGTTTGTTCAATTCTATTGTAAAATTAACAAGACATCTGGATAGGATATAGTTATGTGTGTACATGTATAATTCTTTCTATCCTCGATTCAATCATAATGAATGATAGATATCATTCAATGAAAAGCTAAAAGCTTTTTTTTTCTTTTATAATATGCCGCTATAATTATTTAGCCTTGCTTAAAAGCATTGTAGTAAAATTTTTCTTTTCTTTGTATATGTTGAAAATGTGACTATTAAATAATGTCGACAATAGCCAGTTAACTGTTATGTTTTAGCTCTTTAGATAGCATGCAGGTGATGCAGGGCAACAGATGAATGTCACAAGTGTATAAGTACTTTTACCTGATTGATATAATCTTAAACAAATTTTATATACACTGAAAACAATATTGTTATAATAGAAGGATATTATCGTTAAGTAATCAACTGTGTGAAACGAGAATACTTTAATCTATTTTTTTTTTCTTTTTTGGTTTTACAAGAGAAGTGATGATGTTCTTATCGTTTTCGAAATCGAGTATATCTATAGGATGTATAATTAAAGTTTGTCATAGAAATAGAGAGTGTATCATTTTGCATTTTTAGTATAAAGAAAACAAATCATATCTTTAGTTTTTCAAATGGATTGAAAATGTTTCGAATAAAAAAAAAAAACGTAACAGTTTTATTTTATATATTCATTGTACAAACTGACGTATTTTGAATGTTTAATTCACATCTTCTTAGAACTTTAAAAAATTCGAAATCAAGGTTAACTTCAACCTTTTTTATCATAGTTGTAGGTTTAGAAGAGACACCAATTGAATTCCGAAAAACATATCAGTTTTTATGTGAATATCAAAGAATAAAATTTACCACTTAGAAAAACCTCTTGTGTTAAATCTGATTTATTAGTGAGACACTTAGTCGAATCTATCGTAATGTTCTAATTGAACGGTACTAAAATTTGTTTTGCAAAAACCAATTTGAAATAGTTGTGACAGAAGAAATCAATTTCTTAATATTTTTGAATTATCACATTAACTTTTCATATTTAAATATTTCACACAGATAACAACAGATCTATTCAAAGATGTAACATTTTTCATCTCTATCAAGCATTTTATTGATCAATTTTAGATGTGCTATTCTCGATGTTTGTATTCAATGAAAATTTTTTTCATATAATTCTCTTCTTTTATATTTCTTGACAAAGAATTAGCGTTCATAAGTTGTCTCATCAGGTTTGCATAAGTATATTTCTTGTTTTTTTTTTGATCATCTTAACTAATAATCGACATATTCAACATCATCTCTAGAGAACATTTTGTTTGTAAATCAATGTCTATTTCTTTTATAATAACATGAATAAGAATCATTAATTAAATTACTATTGGCAAACAATAGCATCTTTTAAAATAAGATTAATTTTCATGTGTTGTGACTTCTTTATGATAATACATATAATAAAATAGAACAGTTCATGGATATAAGTTTTCATAATCGAACTCAAATCGAAGGTAATTGACATTTAGCAGATACTTTTACAGCCATTGTATAGTTTTCAAACTTTTATTTTATAGAAAAAGAAATATATTATTTAGGCTCTTCCATAAACAGCAAATAAGAAAAATAGATTATCTCAAAATCTACAACCGAAAAAATGAATCAGGATGTCCTTCGTCTTTTACAAATCCAATCATTTTCATCATGTATACGTTTGCTTGTTGCTGATGGCATTAGAATAGAAGGCAATATTGATGCCAAATGTCATAATTGTGAATATATACATGAATGCTTTTCTCATCATGATAATATATATGTTCAATATCTTGACAGTTCATTTTCTTCTCGATATATTCTCAGTTACTTCGTTATATGTTTCATCATAGATGAATTTTTATAAAATGGACTATCAAAAATTTTTACACAATATGTTTTACTTGATGAAAAATAAAATGAAATATTCTCAAGAACTTTTGTATTCATTATCATGTATATCATATAAAGAAATTCATTCGTTTTTTTTTTTCAACTATAGAATTTATCCATTTATTTTTATTAAAGAGATATTTCACTGAGACAAGAAAAAGTATCGATATATAATATTATTCATCCATGTTAACATAAATCGGACATTTATAAGGGCCAAACATATATTTATAAGCATTCTTTTGTAACCATGGATGAGCAATACAATCAAGAAGTGACATACGTTTTTTCGGATCTTTTTGTAAAAGCTAAAAACAAAAAAATAGCAAAAAAAACATTGATTAATCTTTATAATTTTCTTACATTATCAATAAATCGTCGAGCAGGTTGAGAAAAATAATCCGGAAATTTATAATTAATATTAGCAATTTTTGATTTTGTTTCATCATCAGTACCTTCAAATGGTGCACGACCAGCTAAAAGTTCAAATGCAAGAACACCAACACACCAATTATCAACTTGATATTGATATTGTTTATGTCCAACAATTTCCGGTGCTAAATAATCAAGTGTACCACAAGCTGTTGTATTCCTATTAAAATTCAAAAAAAAAAGAAATTTTTTTTTTCGATTCAAAAAAAAAAACATTTAAATTACATTGTATCAGCATGACGAATTTTAGTTGACCAACCAAAATCAGCTAATTTTAAATTTCCACAACAATCTACAAGAACTAAAATATTAAAAAAAAAATAAACAATTTGATATTCTTTTTAGATTGAATTTATATATATATATATTTACTATTTTCTGGTTTTAAATCACGATGAATAATACTTTTACTATGACAATATTCAAGTGCATGACAAATTTGATAGATATACTAGAAGAAAAATTTTAATAATAAAACAAAAAAAAAAGAGAAATTATTTACACTAGCTGCTAAACGATCACTAAAACGGCGAACTTTTTGTAAAAATCGATAAAGTTGTCCATGTGGTGCATATTCAAGCATAAAATAAAAACGTTTTTCATCATGAAATACATCATACATTGTTAAAATAAGTGGATGATTAAGTTTAAAACCAGATTCAGTTTCAATTTTAACTTGTTCAGCCATTGAATATTCATTGATTTTACTTTTATGAAGCATCTAAATTTATTCATTTTTTTTTTAATAAAATAATCATTAATAAAACAAAAAAAGAATTTTTACTTTTAATGCACAAATAAATTTCGTTTTTTTAAGTCGTGCTAAATATACAATACCAAATGCACCTTTACCAAGTGGTCGACCAAATTCAAAATCATCAATTGTAAATAGACGATCTTCACTAAACAGAATATAATATGTTATTTTGACTCTAATAAGAAAGAAATCGTCCTAAGTAATTTATCGTTTTTGAACTTATATTTTTTTGAGTATATAAAGCAAAAGTACATTTATTGTAAGAAGTATATTACATAGTGAGATGATTTAGAATTTGCAATCCTATGAAATTTTTTCTCTCTTATAGATGATAAGGTAGAAAAAACTTATTAAAATAGATAATAAAACTCGCGAGATGGTTGTAGATATATATCGGTATCTGTCAATAGGTTAAAAAAGAATATCGATGTGTTTTGTCGTGATTTTCGAGCCAAGATTAGTAATTTTGAAGTAGATATGATTCTTATAGAATAAAATTTCAAAAGTATTCGAACTCATAGACTCTTCATAGTTTTTATGATAACAAATCTGAAAAATAATTAAATGAATATCTTATTTTGCACTAATAACAAGTTAAAATGTAGATTTTCATCTTTAATGTATGTAAAGTCTCTATAAGCGATTCACGATTTTATTTTTTGAAGAATTTTTTTATTATGTTTTTTTGTACTTAATTATATCTATTGAAAATTTACTTTAAAGCCATTTTTCGAACACTATTAGCCATTGTAGCTTCAAGATGAGACTGACGAATATATTGTTGAAATACATTAGCTGACATTGGTGGAGCTCGTATTTGTTCATCAGTAAGACTATTAATCCAATTTGGTAAATAAGTATACATTAAATCACCATCACATTGAGCTACATCAAATGGAACTTTAACATTTTCAATTTCGGCATAAATCTAAAATTATATTAATAAAAATATCGATTAAATATTATTCATATAGCTTACATCATGCTGTTCGTCATTTGTTTTATCAGACATAGATGATTGTAGTGTGTTCTTCTCGATAAAAAGAAATAAATTTTAATGATATTACAACAAAGAACTTGTTAGCGGTACTGAATGTGAACAAAAAACTTCAATACAAACTATAATATATTCATATATCATTTTGAATCATATAAAAATAATTAGAATTTTCTTAAACATATTCAAAAAATTTTAATATTTTTGATTTTTTTTCTTCGATATATTGAAACAGATGTCACTCTTTACTATATCAATTGCAATTGATTGTTTTTCATACGAACATTGCTTGTATATTAAAAAAGAAAGTCTTTCGAAGATCTGCGTTCATATCATTGTTGACGAATATCAATATCAATAATAATAATATAGATGTGATAGAAAAACGGATATTTTATATTTTGTATTTGATCGCCATCTGTCGAACGCAATTATTTTTTTTGCTTAGATAAATCTGATAATTATGAATATTAAACTAAATTTATATTATATATTATTAAATTAAAACTAATAACTGTTCGAAAAATTCAAATTGCTTATTGAATGGATTATATTTTAAACGAATCATTCATGCTCAGTAATAGATGATCAAGCATATAAAAATTAATTTTCTAAGATTTTCATAGAAAATATGTCAATAAAAAAAGAAGAAAATGAACCAATGCATTTACGATGGTCTATTGAAGATATCGTAACTTTTGCAAAACGTTATGCTATTACTCATGGTCTTCTTTGTCTTGTTCCTGATAATTTAGATCAAGCAACTATTGTTCCATTTTCTCTATTTCCAAGTCCTTATTCTTATTCACATTTTAAATTTATTTGGTCAATTCAAACAGCTTATAATCGTCTGTATAATCGTGTATCTCTTGATGATGAACTTCTTGAAAAAGCACTATCACCAGTTATTCCATTCGATGATTTTGTTCAACGTCTTTGGAATATTCATCGTACTTGTACAAGACGACAACCTATTCAATTAGATATTTATCGAAGTAAGCCATGAGTTTATTATCAGGAACAAATAGTGAAACTTGTTCATTGAAATAAGATCGTTATTCTAATATCATCCAGCTTGTAATAAGTGTAATTATAATTTAAAAGTCTTGTATTGATAGAGAAAATTTTAAAATTTCTTTTGTGTTGGTTTATAGTTATTTTTCTAAATTCATTTAGTTTTTTTTTTATGATAAAATGATAAGAGCAAATGTCTTATCTCATTGAAAGCAGCTGGTTTCAAGCTACATAAAGTTCCCATTCTATTTTTCAAATTTTATTTTTTTAACTATTGAAAAAGTTGAATGTCTATTTGTTTTAGTAGTAAAAGAGCTAAAAATGACCTTGTTTATTATACAGTTTCTTATAGATGTACATTTCTGAATTTTTAAGAAAGAATAATTGTTTTGAGTCTTGATCTTTTGCAATATATTGTTAATTTCTAGTTTATTAATCATTATACTCCTAATATTCGAAATAGTTCTATTATATCAATTAAGCTTATTTTTATTAATAATAAAAATTAATTTCATAGATGATTATATGCTCGATACAAAAGTTAATA
>CAJNOP010001919.1:0-21871 GCA_905250075.1 Rotaria sp. Silwood1 | reverse complement strand
TTATAGGGGTACCCTTAGGTCCTCAAGTCCTATATTATGGGGGTACCTTTAGGTCCTCAAGTCCTATATTATAGGGGTACCCTTAGGTCCTCAAGTCCTATATGATGGGGGTACCCCTGGGTCCTCAAGTCCTATATTATGGGGGTACCCCTGGTCCTCAAGTCCTATATTATAGGGGTACCCTTAGGTCCTCAAGTTCTATATTATGGGGGTACCGTTAGGTCCTCAAGTCCTATATTATACGGGTACCTTTAGGTCCTCAAGTCATATATTATGGGGGTACCCTTAGGTCCTCAAGTCCTATATTATGGGAGTACCCTTAGGTCCACAAGTCCTATATTATGTGGGTACCCTTGGGTCCTCAAGTCCTATATTATGGGGGTACCTTTAGCTCGTCAAGGACTATATTATGGGGGTACCTATTCTATACTGGTACCCATAAGTCTTCACGGACTGCCGAATAGGACACCCTCATATAATAGGATATGAGGACCCGAGGGTATCCCTATAATGTAGAAGATGAGAACCCAAAAGTACCTCCGTAATATAGGCCTTAAGGACCTAAGAATACTCACATAATACAGGACATGAGGGCCTAAGGAAGAAGAAGAAGAATACCCCTTACTTTCGGCTACCTTACAGTATGGGGTACTGCCCAAGGACAGTTTCGAAGGCCCGATATTTTTCCTGCAACTAGTACTAGTTACAGTTCTGGGGAGAAGGCCGGCCTGACTCAGAGTTCTTCTCGCTTAATGGCTTAAGCTCCCCATACATGCTGACTAACCACATACGACTTATAAAGGCTTTTTGTGTATGTCGACAATGTAATCGGTATGTTATCGGATGGATGGTCCGAGACACTACAACCGCTAGTGACTTGTCTAAGGTCATTCTATGTATGATGGTGCCGAAGTTCGAACCACGGGGGAAAAAGCTGATTCTATGGTGATAGAATCATCGGAATCACTCGGAATCAATAGAATCACTTAGAATCACACAGAATCAATAGAATCATTCAGAATCACCCAGAATCAATAGAATCACTCAGAATCACTCAGAATCACCTGGAATCACTTGGAATCACATACAATAAAACACCTAAAAAGTGGATACCTATGCTTCTTATCAAGCTGGATCGAGCACATTTCATCACTTAGCAGCAGTTAATAAGATTTTTTGCCGTTTTTTACCAAGTAGCAGAATTAATTTCATCATGTTACAACAAAGAAGCAAATTTTGTTAAGCCCGTGTATATTTTCTGCAGAAGCATACACGTGTGTAAGTTCAAATCGAGAATTTTTGCAACTTCTTGGTTCTCTAGCAATGGGGAGTGAGAATGGGAGGAGAAAGTCAAAGATTATTTGGTAGGTTTCTATAGTAACGAGAAAAGGGGTGTAAACTTTAACGATGGTTATGTCATTCTGAAACTCTGTACACTCTAACTACGTAGTCTAGAAATGACAGGTTTTGTTATTTAATGCAGAGAAAGAGTGTTCTTGTAGGTATCATTCAGTAGGTCGATTCTATTATTCATCTAATAGAGTGAGAATAGGATGAGCAGGTAGAATTACGAAATAGTTGAATTCCAAGTTTAGAAAAAACTCAACATTATATCTCACAATTTGTCAAAAGATATAATAGTGTACCAGATTCCCCATGAATGATCAAATCAATGTATATATCAAACTAATATGGTAGTTGAACATACGATTGAAAGAATAAAATGATATGTGCGCTTCATACAACATGTGTCGTGCATATTATCATTAGAACAAAAGAATCGAGGGATTGACGATGTACTGTATTTCACATTAGAATAAGCTTTTTCAGTTTAACAATATTAAATGAATTGAATAATTTGCTCGAATAATAATAATAAATGAACACATTTTCGAAATGTTTAAATGTAAGAGCACACGTATCAGCTATAAAAAGTTGTAATCGTTTTGGATGATTAATTTGTTAAATTGTTTGAAGCCCTTTTACATTTTGTCTCAAGTATATGTTAGAGGGGAGATTAAAATCTAGAGCAATTTAAAAGTCCCCTAGAGAATTTTCAGGGAAATTTAAAATTGCTCTGAATTTTAATTTTCCCTGCCACATATAGAAGAAACAGAGTTTCTGAGTGCCCCATTTTCACCTCTCAAGGCACAAAGTGACAAGTTTTCTGACAGTTTGTATCATATCAACGAGATTATCGAATCATTTTCTAGCACATAATGAGTTTCGCAAGTAGTTTTCAACTGATTGGACCCAGAACGTTTCTTAATCTTTTCAAAGTCATTGAAGTGAATCTGATTCTCCAAGTCAGAACACCTAGAAAACTTGCCTGGCTACTGGAAGCAGCGACACCCATCTGATTGACACGTTTGAAACTGCTCTAAAATAGGGGTGACCCTTTATTTTTACTTTCCTTTATACTAAGGGACAAAGATCAATGATTTCTTTATCTGTATTATCTAAAGATAAAGGATTCATTTATCTTTATTTAGTAAAGTAAGACTAAATGACCGCTCCTATTCTATAGCCAATGAAGATATCAATATTCTTCGATGCCGTTTGTGCAAAAACTCTTACAATTGAAAATTTCTATCACCATTGATAATGAGAAAAAAGAGAAAGTTTTTGATGTATCGCGATTTCTCTTGTTCCACACTTTCCGTAAATTGATTTTTTCGACATCTTTATTTCGAATAAAAATTAGCCAAAATGAAACAGATCAATACACTCTGTTTACAGTGAAAATTTAATTTTGGTTTGTCATTCCTTGGAAACATGAGGTTGTAGTGAATTTTATAACCTAGCAATTGTAGAGTGAAACGGATTCTACTTATCGTTTCCCAGAACTCAATAATCACAATACTATCGGATTCTTTTGGATTCATAAAAGCGTACATTTTAATAGCATCTCAAAGGACTCAATTGGTGTCAGTCAAATTGCAACTAGGCAGTAAGAAATAGGGAAATGTAGAGAGTTGACAACTTCTATTTCTAAAAGCATCTATGATAGGCATGAAGTGTTCTCCTCTACAGCTAAAATGAAGAATTGATGCCTTTTTTAATTTAACTGGTTAGAATTTCTGCTCAGCTATCACCTGTCAGGTTCGATTTCAACGAAAAGACTATATTTTGTTTCATTTTATTGACATTCAATGGCTTAATGTTACTTAGTCGCGCTCGTAAGTCATAAGATCGGGTTCTCAGAGTGATGCACTAGCCCGAAGCCAATGCAACATCATCCTTATGTATTCATGTCTTTGTGTTTCGGTATTCTGTGTGGGCAAGCTGTAGAACATCGCCCGCGATGCTCTTAGTATGAGCGACAGAGTATTTCTTATGAAACGTTCTCTCCATGCATACAATAGGGAATGTATTCATTTTTTAGCCTAACTGGTAAGAACGGCAACGTGAATAGCCGGAAATATGTAGTTCCAGTCCCGTAAAGTAGTTCTCGTACTCTTGATTATGCTGTTGTTCCATCATAATCCTTGGTCCGTCTTGAGAGTCACAAATAGCAATACCCGTAACGGAGTTTATAGAATATCGTGTGGTCCTGAACTTTTTAGGAAGAGTTGCTACTAATATGCACAAGGTGGCTATCTTTTGCGTTTGGTACAGCAAGCAAAATGAAACCTTAAATCAGCTACTTGAACACTCAGAGTATTTCATACTTCTTGAAATCTAATATATGTACGATCTTCTGCTTCCTAATATTCCATATTTCAGAGTTTTCCTCTCCATACCATCGAGCTTTCACAAACTGTATATATTAACAATGATCTCCCGTTTAGAAAACGAGGCAGCAGTTGTAATCAGGATGAAAAATAATGAAAAATCGAGAAACAACAGTAATCCAATTTCTCTCACGATTTAATGTTGATTTCAACTAGATGTAACATTTTGAGATCATTACCGGACGAGAAAGTTCACTTATGGTCTGTAATCCTTTGATTGACCGTCATAAAACAATGAAACAAACCTCATTGGCTGGTTAGATATCGCCCCATTGTGTGATTTGATTGTTGTGAAATGAAAAATAATTTACTTTTGTCTAAGATTCAACAATATCGAGAATGCATTGTTTGTGCTCGATTTATTGACTCTTACGACGATGAGTCAGCTGTTTCCCTTATTGATTGGAATGATCAGGAATCTTCAGAACTCATCTCTCTAATGATTCTATGATGTTTCTATTGATGTGACGGTATCACAGTCGAGAAAAACAATGATATTCATAGTAATTCCAGAGTCAGTCGAATCATGTAGAATCACACGGAATCACACGGAATCACATAGAATCACATAGAATCAATAGAATCACATGGAATCATGGAATCACGGAATCAGCTTTTACCCCCTTGGTTCGAACACACTATCTTGTGGACATGAGTCGAAGATCGTAACTATTCAGCCACAGCGGCTTGGACCTAAGGGTACTCGTATAATATAGTACTTAAGGACCTGAAGGTGTCCCCATAATATAGGACATGAGGAACTAAGGGTACCCCCATAATAGAGGGCTTGAGACCCAAGCGTACCCTCATAAAATAGGAGATGAGGACCCAAGGGTACCCCATGATATAGGACTTAAAGACCCAAGGGTACCCCTATAATATAGGACTTGAGGACCTAAGGGTACCCCCATAATATAGGACTTGAGGACCTAAGAGTACCCCCATAATATAGGACTTGAGAACCTAAGAGTATCCCCATAATATAGGACTTGAGGACCTAAGAGTACCCCCATAATATAGGACATGAGGACCTAAGGGTACCCCTATAATATAGGACTTGAGGACCTAAGAGTACCCCCATAATATAGGACTTGAGAACCTAAGAGTACCCCCATAATATAGGACTTGAGGACCTAAGAGTACCCCCATAATATAGGAGTTGAGAACCCAAGGGTACCCCTATAGGATCTCAAAATTTGGGAAACACAACCTTTGCGTGATGATGGAAGTGAGTTGGAGTTACCCGTTACCGTTACCAAGTAACGCAGAGTTACCGTTACCCGGTAACTAGTAACGCAAAAGTTACTAGTTACCAAGTAACTAGTAACGGAAAAGTTACTAGTTACCTGGTAACGTAACGCATCGGTAACGGTAACTTCCCTCCCCTAGATAAGATGCAGTAATTTTTTAATAATGTAATAAGTTTATACTTCCTAAATCGTCACCAAGAAAGTATTCTGGTGCATTGTGTACAAGTGTCCCCACACGGGCAACTGTCCGGCGGGCAAGTGTCCGTTACGGGCATGTGTCCTCCGCGAGCAAGTGTCCTACGAGCAAGTGTCCTTCGGGCATCTGTCCGGCGGGCAAATGTTCTGCGGGCAAGTATCCTAGATTCCATTGTACTGTATCTGATAAGCGAAGAAATACATACCTATCCACTAGGATGGCGTATTATGTTCGAGATGTTCACGTCAAACTCCGTCCTTTCAAGGCCAATCAATCTCTTGCGTGGTCACATTTCGGTCATCTTACATCATCAGTTACAAAAGAAGTGATTAATAACAAGAATATTTATTGCAAGGTTTGCTATGACAAACAACTCGTCGAACATCCTGATGTCCTCTTGTTATCATCATTAATGCAGAAACAAATTATTCGTTACACCGAAAACGTGAGAACTGGAAACATGCTTTTACATCTTTCTATGAAACCCATGTGCGAAAAAGAAGATAACGATATGTTTCTATGAAAACAGAAAGTGTAATGTTTGTAACAAAGGTTGGAATCAACAAAAGACTTTGTAAAATGACTTTCGAAAAATTTCACCGCCGCCGCCGAAGATGCCTTCCTCGGCGTGATTTGTCCGCCGCCGCCACCGATTAAAAGATCGGCTAACATGTCTACATGCACACACATCCGCACTCGCTTTTCTTGTTCTGTCAGGCAATATTCTTGTCAGAAAAAAAAATAAAAGGTACTGTGTACTCTTTCTTCTGTCTCATTTCGTCGTCAACATACCACTACATATGTTTGTCGCATTTTGAGAAGCGAATGGTGTCTCGCTTATGGGTTTTTCACTCTTTCGTTTCTACATCTCACCTACATCAACGAAACGCGGGAATCTTGCATATTTTACGCTCGTCATCTGTTTGAAACGATGGCATTTGCGACTGCTGCTTCTCCATCAAAACAGCAAAAAGAAACATCGGTGCAATGGATGTGGCAAGCTGACGCAGATCCGTGGTCTTCTTCTTCTGTACAAAAAGGAGATTGGTTTAATTACTCGGATATAGAAACAGCAATCATCGAGGATGCATATCAAAAGAAGGAAATGGAAGTTTTACTCGATAATTACCATATTAATTTTAAACATCTCGTTCAAATATCCAATAACAATTTGAATCACCAACGGCCTGTGAAGCGTTTGGTACGCGAGAGAGAAGAGGGAATCAGACTTCGTGAATCACGCTTCTTGTCCGAACCTATAATTCCGTCTCAACCTTTCACGGAACCTGGACCGTCATTTTTTGATTCCCTTGAAAGTCATTTCAATATTCCTCCTTTCGAGTCTTTGGATGACGCCTTTATTCCTGTACTAGTGGAAAGTGCAGCGGAAGGACTGATTACTGAAGGGAAGCAAGTGGGTAGACAAAAAGAAGGTGAATGGATGGCAGAACAACTGCTTAATGTGATAGATGGAACAGAACAAGAAATATGGGAAGTATGTGCTCACCTCTACACTATGGAATCCTTTCTCTATAAAAAGATGAATGAAATCATGCGTTTGATGGGAGATAAGCAACATGCACAGTTAGTACAAACTAAGGCACTAACGTTTGGCCCGTTTGCTTATATCCTTGAGAAATTTAACCATTCACGTACGGGTCTCTTAACGGTTTATCGTGGCGCTCAACTATCCGATGATATGATTGAACAGTACAGAAAAATAACTGGAACTAATGAGATACGTACTTTCCCTGCATACACATCCACAAGTCGCTCTCGTGAGAAAGCCGAACAATTTGGGAATGTGCTCTTTGAAATTCAAATCGAGTCTGATGGCTTAGATATAGCCAAGCATTCAGCGTATCCCGAAGAAGAAGAAGTGTTGCTTCAGAGGGATTTCGGATTCCACATTCGACAATGTGCATTTGACAGTGTTAAAAAGAAATGGATTATACATCTTGAATGCCTCTACTGGTAGCTCTTGCCCTTTGGGTACTAATTACTGATGTTTGTCAAATAAAAATCAATAGTTTTCTATCCTCTTCGAAATTATTTAAAAAGGACCTCTTACAAGCAACATTTAAGATGTGGGTGTAGGCGTGTCAAACAAACTAACAGAATTTCGATTCATGTTAAAGGGATTATCAGGTAGTTTCGATCTTGTAATTGCAGGGTGTGGGTGTGGGAGAGTGTGACTGTGAGTGTGTTTCTTTTCTTTGTACATCCACATCGACACCCACATCCCACATCCACACACCCACACCCACACTCACACCCACACCCACACACGCACACCCACACCCACACCCTCAAGATATACCGAAAGAAAAATTATTCGTATGATTTTGAGAACTATAATGTTTCTCGTTTCTCTTGATTTGTAAAACCTTAATGATTATCAATATCGAAAGACTTGAGATATTTTAAATTTGTAGCATTTTTCTTTCTGTTTAAAAATAACTGTTGTTTGTTTTTCTTATAAAATATTTCAAATTAAAAGAAACTGATATTCTGCAAATACGTATACAAGATCAGACGTGTATGAGCAATAGTAAAAATTGAAACTTCTTGATAAAAGACAATACATAGTGTCATATCACTCGTTCTTTTCTATATCTCGTAATATAATGAAATTTCTGGAAATCATGAGCAACAAAAAATAATGTACTTCAACCATGAAGAGCTTCAATAAACATATTGATTTATTTTAAAAGTAATCAATATAGTATTCATTTACTTTTTATTCTGAGATAGAAACTTAAAAAAATTCCGTTCAAAGAATATTTATTCACATTATTGTGAGAAGGTATGAGTGTGTATTTTCTCTTCACTCACGCACATTCAGACTCATACCCTCGATAGAGTTATGTAAAAGCTTCGTTCGGTCGTCGTCTGTCTAGACGCACTGGTGCATCATAAGCGATAATGTAAATGTGCTCACTCTATCAACTTACAATTCATTCCTCTTCTTACCACTCTCCCTTCTCTCTCTTATCTCGGACATATAAGTTGGAGAAAAAAAAAGAAAAAGGATATCGCTGCATTGTGTGTGAAAGAATAAGACCTAAAGTTAAACTAAAAACATATTTCTTTACATAAGGTATGTCCATTTAAAGAACGAATAATCAATATTTTTTTCTTGTACATTTTTTCTATTATTGAAGCAAACATTCTTAATTTTTATCTGAAAATATTTTATCTTTTTAACATCCTCTCATATATACATTTATTAATATATTTTTTTTATACTTGAACGATCAGTGGAACATTTATTTTTTATTTTCTCTACTGTCATAGTGTCCTGTTTTTCCAATATCTCAATTATCTTGTTAGTTTATTCGTATGGGATAATATCATGTTTTTGTCTTAAAACAAAGAACACTGATTGAAAAGGAAGAAAAGAACATTGGTAATTAAATCTTATATTTAAATTTTACATCGACGAGTAATATTTAATGCATACTGAGACATTAGCCATAAGTTATAGAAGTTTACAAGACAACGAAGCAATATTTCAAGTCCTATTTCGAATAAAATCGTTAGATGTGTTTTAAGTCTAGTTTAATCAATTTCTTCCTGTTAATGAGTAACTTTAATTAGCTGTTGACATGAGGGGAAAAGGATACAAACAGTTATTATGTAGAGGATACACTGAATAAAATATGTATGATATGTCTTGTGAGAAGAAGAGAATTAAGTAAAAAGTGAGTTGAACATTCAATATATTAGACCATTATTTACACTTCGGTATACATAAGGGATCTTCACGTTGTACATGTGATATACACATAAGACTTAATTGACAATGTTGCCTCAGTTAAAATGAAAAAAGTTCCATATAAATTATATCAAGCAGCGTATTTGCTTCATTAATTAGAATTATTTGTATCATTCATTTAAGTATTTCATTCTGTCGTCTCACGAAAGAATAAAAATCATGAATAATTACACCAGCTCATTGAGAGAGATTCTTTTATTAGGAAAATGATCAATAAAATAATATTTTATATTGTGTACTCAATTTCAAGTAAAATTTTACAAACCGTACGAAACAATAGAAATGAATTCTAATTGTTCAGGCTGGCTAAATAGCATCACCATCTAACTCTTCAGTCAGATGCTAGTGTCTTGATACTCTGTTTGGGAACTACTTCGATGTATCATCGATGATCAAAACCAATGGTATTCGCACCTGAATAGGATTTCCCTACCTAAACATCAGCGCGAATCAATACTGAAGAAAAAGAATAGATTGAAAATATAAGGTATTATTCCACATAATATTCGTTAGTTTTAGATCTGAGGAAATTAGTGTCCTGTGAATATATTATGCTTTGAGACTGACATAATTATAACGATGTGAAACAGCCACAAATAATGCCAAAAAAGTGGATTGTGTTATAGACAGTATACTGTGTCACATCATAAACTATTTTCATCTAGTCAAAAGAATCATTTTAATCCATTACATGATGCGCATTTTTCGGTGTTATTGGTTACCGTTTTGTAAAAAATAGTCTTCTGACATGAAAATCCCAAAAAAGTCTGTCTACCTTAATGATATCATCAGAAATAAAATTAGAAACAATATCCAATACATGAAACAAACCAAAGCGTTCTATGCACGCACTGATGTCGAATGATGCTGTCAAACTACATTTTCCAACCTGTATAGTGTATGATGAAAGAATACAAATCAAAACCTGACGGCATCAGTATTTAAAATGTCCAGTGTGATCTTTGAGGAACATTTGCAACATAAGAATATATCTTCTTTGAAAAATCATAACTACGAGACAGGCGATCACCGGTGTGGAATGTCATTTATCTCACGCCCAAGATAATTAATAAGCATTTTCGTCTTATATTTTCTACTTTTTCATATATTTCTTCAAGAAACAGTTATTTCTTTTTCCTTAATATTTGTAATTTATTTTAAATAATCGTAAATATATATTAACTTCTTTATGCATAATTGATTTACTCGAAACTACTTTGTATTGAAATCTAAGTATAGGTTTCCTAATCGTATGTCTAGAAATCAAGTAGAAAAAAATATTTTGTTTTTATTTAGATTTTCAGACTGTATTAACTTGTCAACTTCATTCTGTCTTTAATTGACTCTGAGCTGACTTTAGTGGAACATAAAAAGAACAAAATTTCCTTATGCCATGCTTCTCTTCGACGCATCATTCTATCGAAGAGCAGAACGCACTGTTTACATTCTTCGTGTACAACATCACCAGTCAAGTTAGTCTTACCTTCAGTCAATCTATGATGGACTCTTGATCTTTGTTGATTGAACTGATTGTCAAAGACTGCGGGCAAACTCCTGGTTGAATATAAGTATTACTAGTTGCGACCAAATGTTTCAAAAATTTAAAGGCGTTACAAGAAATCGATATTGACATAGACATTTTCTGATCATTAAGAAACTAACAAAATGTGTTCGAAATATTCAATGCATGTGCAACCCAAAAGATTCAAACATGCAAACAAATACACTCAATACTAAGAACAAGAACTCGAAGACTTTTACTACATTTTCTATTCGTTTTCTTAGGGTGTGGATGTCCTTACGTTGAACATGTAACAAAAAGAATTTTGACAGATGTCTCAACATAAATAGAATCTAGTGAGAAAAGACACGAGAATATTAATTTGTGATACTTCTATTCTTTTGGTCTTCACTCTCTTATTATTGATTTTCTACTTGCCTCTTCTCATCAACGTATTTTTTTTCTATTTCCTCAATATAGTTATGCTATTATTTTCATTTATTCTCTTAACGTTCTTATAAATATGAGCAAACACTGATCATCTATCGCCTTAACGTAAATCTTTTCTTTTCTATTGAACTGTAATCAACATTGAGCAGCGGAAAGAGTGAAGAACAAAATCTTTGTTCACACTAATGTGTTGTTCTATTCCAAATAGTACTGGTTGGATCAAAACGAACATTCCAGATGGCAATGCCTACAATATTAGACGAATGAGAGAGGAGTGGAATTTTGGTTGAAAAATATAAAAATTCTTCCATAAATTGTTTTCATGCGGAGAAGATTCTCTTTTTTGCTCGCTGACGTTCATCAACCTTATTATTGGTAGACACTTTCGTTATGCAATATGAACTATTTTCATTCTCTTCATTAGGTGTAATAGATTCTTGAGAAAAATTCATGCCTCCTATCACAGGCGATAACAAACTATTCCAGATCCATGTGGAATTAATGTTTGTTGCTCGTCAAGTAATTTACTACGGAAAGTGAGTGAACAACAATCTGGTAGAATATACAAATTAGGCCTATGACAGCTCTCAGTTCTATGAACTGTATATTTTCTAAGAACTGGGTACAGTGACCCGACACACCCATATACCCACCCAACTGTAGGTACAGATTAGCTCCTATCAAAGAACTGGTAGGCACAGATCAGGTCCTATGAAAGAACTGGTTGAATAGTTCTCAAGAGCGGAACTGATATGGAACTGTCCTAGGTCTAATAGAAACAAATCAAAATCTTGAGTTTCAATATGGCAACTGTGTCTTGTAGTCGAATCTCGAGAAGTTCATCTTTATCCTAAATACCCAAGATTTTGTTCGAGTTCAAATATTTGATGACCATCAGAACTGTTTAAAAAGACGCGTGCGGCTTCTTCTCGAATGGGCACAACGAGTGCAACCAGTTGTTCCAATATATCAGTCGTCTGAAAATGGATGTTGACTCTAAAGATCGAACAATATCATTTATTTCATCTGTCCTTCAAAATAGAACTTACAGCATGTCATAGATTTTATTAGTCAAGAATACTAAAACAACAGAAATTTGGGGCAGTACGAAATTGCCTAATTCAATCTTTGAATGTGTATAGCATGAGCTTAAATCGTAAATATATAGCCGATGCTTGATCGAATTTCTCGTATACAGCAGTTCTAATTTGATGTGTATCTGCTAGTATATTCGTTTTTTCAAATATCCAACGATAAAGCAAAAACATGTCTAAAAGGGTTACACTAGGAAACGAAATTTGGTTGTTTGCTTAAATCGGCAATGTCATGCATAGGGGTGGCACTTTAACTTTATTTTGCTTTAATAAAGTAAAGTAAAGTGAGTGTATCTTTAACTTTACTATACAAGTAAGATGAAGTAAAATAAGATAAAGTAAAGCATGTAGTTGATGATTATTGATTTATTAGTTTATTATCACAGGTTAATCACATTCCAATACGTCAAAAGTTCCGTCGAATTATAGACCAAAGGTCTTGAAAATCTGAATCTAATTTTATTACTTTTGGAGTCACCATTGAACCCTGAGTATTTCTCATAATTTTATTTTCTATTTTGTCACAACCCAACTTTTCACACCCGGGCTCCCCCTCAGGTATCCAAAAAAACTTTTGTCATTGTTCTATTACAAGTCTTTATAGTTCAATAGTACCAAGTGCGCTGATTACAAATATCTCATTCGTTTTCAAAAGTACTAAGATAATAAGAAAGATCGGAAGCACTCCCTATCCGCATTAAAAACTAGTTTTGAACCAGAAGTTTCATCAAAATACGGTTCTATTTCGTCGAAAATAGGTTCGTTGTATGCAACATTTCTTTTCCTATCAGAGCAAATAAGAACTCGTTAAATACTCGAGGATGTGGGTGTGGGTGGGTATGCGTGTGGGGTGTAGAAGTGGGTAGAGTGCGGGTGTGCGCTTGGACCTACAATTTACAATCACCCATACCCTTCCACACCCCAAAATACTCAGGGTTCAATGCTGCCTCTCGAAGTAATAAAATTAGATTCAGATTTTTTTGAGGCCTTCGGTCTATAATTCGACGAAACTTTTGGCGTATTTGAATGTGATTAACCTGTGATAATAAACTAATAAATCAATAATTAGTCGACGACAAAAGTCTTGCCCGCTTTGAAATGAATTTTTTATATTATTTTTAACGTATGAGAATTGAATGCAACACATATATATACAGAGGAGTTTGAGACATTTATGCAGCACATAGCAGTTTTATAAGTATTTGCTTCTTCTATGAGCAAAGTAAAAATATGTGAATACATCCATTTTTGGATGACTTGTTCAGAGATGAGGTGAATTGTATGATATGAGACTGAAATTTCGAGCTGACGGATTTCTGGTAAATGAATTACAATTCAAAATTTCGTGGTCAATGTTCTTGATATTGCCCGTTGACGGAGCATAGCTAAAGCTCTTCTTTCTAAACGATCAAAAATTATAAACTCGAACTCACTTCATACTAGCCATCTCATCTCTCAACAGGTCATCCAAAAACGGATGTATTCACATATTTTTACTTTGCTTAAAGAAGAAGCAAACACTTATAAAATTGCTATGTACTGCATAAATCTTGAAAACCTAAGAATACTCTCATCGGATAGCTCGTGGAGACCTAAGGGTATTTCGTAGGATAGCCCCTGAGGACTTATGGATACTCCGTAGGATACCTGCTATGAAAAGAACTGGTAAAGCATGGCAACCATGGATCAAAATAATCATCAACAGCAACACGTTAGCATTAATGATATTTTCATTTCCAGCGTATACCATAAAAGAGACCGCTATGGTCAACGCTATGTTCTGATGTCCTCATTTTTTTCTCGTTTAGTACAGCAAAACGTTACCTAGTATGATTTCTAGTGATGTACTTGAAAAATATAATTTTTCTGAACCTTCATCTCGTAAATGTGTGTGGGCTAACTCAATGATTGACGATAATACAGACCAACTAGCACATCAACAAGTGATAGTAATGATGAGAGTGTGAGTCTGATTTCGTTTCTCAATCAGACACTTACAATCACCCTTGAACTATCTCGAGGATAAGAGTAATACCGATAATCAGACAAAGGTGTGCATTGCTTGCGTGCGATTTAGGGTAGAATACCATATGCAATACATCATATGCCTGAGAATGTAATAGGAAGACTGGCAAAATATGTTGATTAGTCTTACAATCTAATAATCAAGTATATACCCACGGGAAAATAGACGCGCTTTGACACAAAAATTGTACACGAGTAGCAAAGAGCTTGCTTCAGTCATCTTAAATCCGAAGCAAAAAGCCTGGTTCATATTTTTGCACGGTGCGTATTCGTTCAAGCTTGAAAATTCATTTTCATATGAGAAAAAGGATGAACTAGAGTACTTTCTAGACTCAGACGATCGTTCCATCTATTAAATAAATCACTCATCTTCTCTTAAGTAAACCTCAATTTAGAAAGCACAGGTTTCCAAAAATTTACATTGCATTCATTGTATTTAATGATTACCACACTTGTCAAGGTTAAAATTGACGAAAATTACTTCTAATTCATCTCCTTTGATTATAAGAACTTACTGAGATTCCTCCGAAAATTGTATGACAGTCTTGATTTCAAAGAATTGTTAAAGTTTTCACAACTCTTACAATGTCTTATATGTTCGCTTGTGATGCCTTCGTTTATTTAAATAGTATTGAAGTTTCTCAAGTCCAAGAAGCGTATAATTCATGAAATTCAATTTGACCTCTCCTAAAACCTCCAATTCAATATAATTCATTTGGGGAGAGTTTTTTCTACAATTGTTGTAGAATGCTCGATATTTTCTAAACATATATCATTTGGATTCGTATTTGTTAAAAAACTGAAGAAAAGATAAGAAGCTCAAAATAATCCTTGGCAATCGCTTGGATAATATAATGAATTCTTTCCTTTCAGATAATATTCGTCACAGATATATTATTAGCCTTGAAATTCTACTTTTCAGCTTGTCCAATTACTTGTACTGGTGGAGTTGAATGCGTTACTACATTCATATTTTTGTTCGTCTGCACCAATTTCGAATGAATTTATACCGAAACATCAATAACATTTTGTATCCTCTGCTAAGTAAATATTGCTCACGTTGTTGAGAATAACAAAAAGATTAACTTAGTAACACACTGACTATCTCGTAGCACAGGTAGCTGGACAAGCTGTATTCTAAAATCAAGAAGAGAAATAACCAAAGAAATCATATATTGAGCTAAACAATGTTTTGAAGATGGTTAAGCGGAAATTTACCTAGTATCAGTGATTGCATTCCCCCATATACATGCATTACGAACTGAACATAAAATTGTTAATTCATCGAGCTTATTCAAAATACGATAGACCAACTCAACAGATAATGCTAAGAGATACGGAGATATTTTTTCTGACATTAATGTTGCTCACTTTTGAAAAGTTTGTTTTTATTTACATGAATGTCTGTTGCAATATATATTTCTTTATCTCTGTTTTGTTTGATAATGCTTTATCAATTTTCATCATGGTTGTGCAGTTTTTCTCTTGTATAGAGTACTCAAATTAGTGCAATATTACGGATGCAATAAAAAGGCAAATTCTGTGACGTAAGGGTGTGGGCGTGGCTATGGGTGTAGGTGTTATATGAATGAAAGCATCTGACAATACCCATACTCACATCCTAAATAGTACAAATGTTTATGAATTTGAAACACATCACAAGCTCTTGCCAAGGTTGATGACGAAAAACGGTTGATGAAACGGTATATTACGCTAATAAACCTAAAAAAGTATTTATCGAATGGTAATAAACCGATGTCGAGGTTTTATTATTCTTCAGTCGTTTTTAATAGTGTATGTCTATTGAAGAACAACATGATACAAAAAGTTAACATACTGTTATCAAGAAGTAAAATAAATACTGAATATCAAATGTAATGAGAAGCATGTTGTCGTATCACATATTCGTTGTTGGTCTCACAAAAAACTCAACTGGATAGAAAAAGATAGTTGAAACATTCGTTTAAATAATTTTGCGGTTCTTAATCCTCATCATGGAAATGGTCACAAATGAAGGAAACAATAACAGCATCATTTTCGGCAATATGTCCAATTTCTGGCAATACTCAAATAAAAATGGCTTTGATTTGACTCGACAGAATAATCATCAAGCTTGTTCTCCCATTTGTTTTGAAACAACGACTACACCGATTATTATTGATCCAGCACGTTCTGCTTTAATTATTATCGATATGCAAAACTGTTTTCTGCACCCAGCTTTAATGCCACATGAGACAGGACTTATCGCGTCAGAGCAATTGCTTAAGTACGCTATTCCTGCTGCACGAAAAGCAGGCATTCAAATTCTCTGGCTCAATTGGGGTTTGACAGACGAAGACATAGATCAAGCACCTCCAGCACTCAAACGATTGTTTGCATACGACTGTATAAACTCATCAGAAAATGTGCCGGCGAAATCAAACAAAATTTACAAAGGCTTTGGAACTAGTATAGGCGAAGTTACATTGCCTAATGGAGATCATGTGGATGGTGGAAGATTATTGATGCGTGATACTTGGAACGCTAAACTTTATGATCCACTTTTTCAAAGTTACAAAAGTAGCCAGAGCACTGCGAAGCCTGATAAATGTTTTCACAAAGTAAGTTTACTCTTATTCATTGGTATATTCATAAGTTGATACTATAATGTATACTATAGAATCGTCCATCCGGTTTGTGGGCCCATAATTCTCCACTGCTCTCTTATCTTCATGATAATAAAATCATTACACTCTTCTTTGCCGGTGTCAATACTGACCAATGCGTTTCAGGCACATTGCAAGATGCATTTAACAAAGGTTTTGATTGTATTCTGCTTCGTGATGGATGTGGTACAACAAGTCCATCATTTGCTACAGAATGTATTGAATACAATTGTGCTCTAGGAGTTGGATTTATCATGACAACTGAGGCATTTGATGAAGGAATTAAAGCCTCTCAACATTGATTTTCGTCACTTAAAATTTAAAAAAAATATATTCGGAAGATATGTAAACCGTTCGATTATATAAAATTGATAGTGTAATAACTATAGTGACGAAATCATCTATCATTTTATGAAATATTTTATTAAATATGTGTAGCGTTTCGTGCTTAAAAACAAAGATGTGTGTAAAACATGTATGCGAAGTGCTGCGTGTGTTTGAGTATGCATATAGGTGGAGAGCTCTTAGAATATGAATATTCACTAAACCCCTGCATTTAAAAGTGTGAGTGTGGATATGGGTATTTGGAAATTGTCTTCAGTGACACACCCACACCCACACCCACAGCCTCTTTTCGTTCTTTTTATCATTCACTGTAGTTTAAAATAGTACAGATGTATTTCTATCGGCACCATAAGCATAAGCAGAGACTACAATTGAATCGGCCGTTGTAGATAAAAACATATTCATTGATATAAGATCACCAATATTTGCACGAATTTTTTTTACTTCGTCTACGCCGCCTTTTGTTTGTCCACAATAAACTATTAATGATAGTACAAGTGTTCCATTTTTCTTCTGTTGTACATGTAATTGTTTCCAATGATTATTGGAAACTTTAATAATTGGATGAAGTTATATTATTGCATCGCTATTGAGCGTTCGGCAACCTTTGTTCAATGCACGATAAAAAAATGAATTATGTGTATATCATTTGAGAGCGCTATCTAAGGTATAATTGATTTGAAAATCATCGATATCGTTTGTTTCAATTCAATACGATCATTGATATCATTGTCATCTGCTAGTTGAGAACACGCCGTAAAAATATCTTTGTTGGCTGCCAATGAGCGAGAAATGTCATGAAGCACATTAGGCATAAATTGATGCCATAAAAATGTTTTATTATTTTCACTGGCCTCATGAAACATCTATTGTTGTGAAGCTTTAACGTTCGTTGCCATTTCTCTCTTTTCGCCTTGTTACTTTTGCCTACTGGAGAAAAGAAATGATAATTGACTATTTTTTTCACTCAAGAGGTGAGAAAGATAAGATAAATTTTATTAGAAGGCAATATAATATCATTTCGTTTGTGAAAGACTACAAGGAGACAACAGAATAGAACATTTCAATCTGCGTTGCCAATACAGGCCACAAGATATGATGATGAAAATTGACTATTTTCTTTCTTTTTTGACGACGCATAAAAGGATTGTGTCCAGAGTCTGGTATGACTTGAGTATAAATCAACGATTCTTTTAGCTCTTATGTATAGGTTATCTATTTTTTCTTCGTTGCAAAGAGAGATACGGTGTAGTTCGTTTGATAACACAACGACAACTCTTGTTTTTAGATATTTTATAATGTCTAAGCAATACTTACAGCAAGGGTGGGTGTGGGTCTTAATAATTACTTCACTAACGCCCTAACCCATTTTGACACGCATATGGACCGCATGCTCACACGCACCCGGTAAAGTCTTCAGATTTTCAAATGAGTATCCTTAAGATGTGAAATTGAGACAGTGCTGGCAAGATGTAAGGATATTACTGTTAATACAACCTTCTTCGGGTTGCATTTGGGTATAAGTTGAGCTGAAATTATCATGAAAATCTATGAAAATGGACAGTGAAAAATCGATATCCATTTGAAAATAGTTCTTGAAATCTTCTTCAAAACCAATATTTTATACAGGTAAACGCCCCGGAGATCCCCATGTAAAAATTTTTGCCAATTTAACGAAATCTTGTGTTGTGAAAATTCGTTAAAAGTTTAACGATTTTACGATTAAATATGTTACAATTCTCACCATGAAAACGCGTTAGACGTGCGCAAAACTAATGCGTTTACACGCGTTTTGAAATTTGAACGTGTTTTTTTCGTTAAGTAGGTAAATTTTTATTGATTCTTCAGGCTGTAGTTCATCCAAAAATGCGTGAAAACGCGTTAATTATAAAAACTGGTATATACAATTTTGTTTAGCATTTTTCGTACGTTGTTATTGACTGCACGTATGAGGAACTTCCTTCAGTGATCGATATCTTCTTAAGTATCATTAATCTGAAGTGAAATATTCCGCTAAACAGTTAAGCATCAGATGTATTTTCTAATAAGATACTGACGAAAATGTTGTTATCACTCCAATTATTTCGTAGTAGGTAAGAAAACCAATTATGGAGTACAATATTTTTTTCTTTTCTTGATGTCGCAAAGTTAAAACTAGTTATGGCTTTTCTCGCTAGAATTTCGAATCCATATATGTATTAAAAATGCATATCATAGCATGAGAGATACAATAAGACTATACGACTCTAAATTTTGAGATACCAATAAAAATGTTTTACTCCATGGTTGGTTTTCCTATCTATTACGAAATAATTGGAATGATAACAAAATTTTCGTAAGTATCTTATTAGAAAATATCTCTGATGCTGAACTGTTTAGTTGAATATTTCGCTTCAGATAAATGATACTTAAGAAAATATTGATCACTGAAGAAAGTTCCTGATACGCGCAGTTAATAACAAGTAACACGCTCGTGGGTAGGACTCGCTTAACCCTCGAATGAATTCAATCTTATTATCATGTGTTATTGTTTTCTGAGTTCTGTTTTGACAATTATTGTGCAACACATACACAGACGAAAATTTGTCCATAGTATTGTCAATGATGACCATTTTGTAAAAGATTCGGACCTTTCTATTTTCCATTCTGAATTTCTAAGATTTACTTAAGCAAACAGCTCGCAGTCGATTGTCATGATTGAATTAAATCCATGCCCCAATCCTCTCACACCGTATTCCGACGACGTTTGTTCTTCCTCTCAAATTTTCATTTTTGTCTAAAACTATTTGTATTTCCAGATCCTATTTACAAGATCTAGATGTCGAAAACAACTTACCATCGATCTTTTGGTCGATGTTTTTTTTTTGACTCCGATGTTCTTTTGATCCTGACACATACAAACTTATTTTATCTTATATGACCATCCCGTCAGTCGAGGGAATATTTGATTAAAACAACTACAATAAGCTATTAGATAGGATGAGCAAAAGCTACATAGAAATGCGGGGAACCCATTTTGGTTTGCTGATCTCGGTAGTGTGGACCATAACCGGGACCGCAAGACGTAAACTTGCTCTTAAATTTTTCACGTTTTTCAGCGTATAATATTTTAATTACATCATTTCCTCGTTGAATTAATGAAAATAGAAATATTCAAGAAAATACCTCGAAACAAAATACAAAAGAATACACTTTCTCCATAGCTTTGCTTCTTTATAGAAAAAATTTTCAAAACTGATGATACCATTCGATTCCTCATTCTCGAAAACCATTAGTCACTTTACAGGAGTTCGATATCGAAAAGAATTGACCATTGATGTTTAAGCCGATGTTTTTTTGACCTTGACACATAGATACAAACGCATTTTATTTCATACGACCTTTCCTTTAGTCAAGAGAACAAGGTATGAAAAATGCTGAATAATAACGTATATACCAGCTGGCATACTTAGCTGAGACGAACACATCATCGTTTTTATATTGGATATCAATTTGATGAGCTAAAAATAATAATTTATCTTAACTTCTTAACAATGGATTATTACGAAAAATCTCAAGTCAAACTACATAAATATATCTTGAGTTTTCAGGAAAAATAGTTCATTTACTCAAATGTGCAACTATACTGTTGTCGATTTAAAATTTGTGTGTAGCCTCTACTTTCTTAACCAGTTTTTCCTCAGTTAGGAATTATCCAAAAAGAAAGCAGTTGATCATTTGTTTTTGTATGGGTCTGCTCTCACGTGAAAGAAAACAGAAATCAATGTTGAACTGAACAAGAAAGGAATACATGAGTACAACGCATCATACAGGTAGCATATATATCCAAGTAGAAAATTTAAAGTACTACACGCATGAAAACAAACGCAACATTTAATAATAGTTAATCCTGTAACATTTGTTAAAAAAACTCAAGAAACATCGTCCAAAGTACTCACACCTGAAAACGAATGAACATTTGCTGACATGCAACGAGTTAGTTGCCGTTAAAAAGAGAATTACACGTGAAAAAGTTAGCGTGTTTTTACGAATTTCCGAAATTTCAAGAAAGTTTATGAATTTTTCTTCTTGAAATTTCGTTAATTGGGTGTGTGGGTGTGGGTGTGTGGGGTGTGTGGGTGTGGGGTGTGGGTATGTGGTGTGGGTGTGGGTGTGTGGGGTGTGTGTGGGTGTGGTGTGTGGGTGTGGGTGTAGGGTGTGGGGTGGGTGTGGGTGTGGATATGTGGGTGTGAGTGTGGATATGTGGGTGTGGGTGTAGATATGGGCATAGGTGTGGAGCGTATGTCTTCTCTTCACCTATACCCACAGCCACAGTCGCACACACGCTCACACCCCACACCCACACCGACACCCCGACACCCTCGGTTCGCATTGGTTTAATAATATTGATTCATGGACAATACTCTATTCAGTGAAACCTTTTTATCAAGAAAACCCCATATGAATCGATTGAAGATTGAATTTTGTGATTAAAATTAGTTTAAAATAGTGAAATTCTATTTTGATTTTGAGCCAGATAATGATGGATTACAATCTAATTTTGTTTGTTTTCCTGATAAACATGCAATCAAAATCCACTAAAGTCTATTCGAATGAAAGCTTGATTACAAATTTTATGTCGAAAACAAGACTTTCATATTGATGGAATTATTGAGTCCATGATAAAATAATCCATGTACACATATGCTATGTTTGATGTAATATATTTTCTTTCTAAAAATATCTCGAAAATGTAGCTCTGTCACTTCTGTTCATCCACCTTAACAATCTGTTTCTTTTAGCTTACAAGAGTTTTTTTTCAAGATACAGTGAGTACCAAAATTGATCAACAAGGTTTATTTTCAATTATTTTT
>CAJNOP010001918.1:0-21904 GCA_905250075.1 Rotaria sp. Silwood1 | reverse complement strand
TAACGCTCGTCCGTGTGACTCGCTTGACCCTCGACTGCATATTCGGTTCTTTCCATTTTTTCTTCCGATTTACAGTCTTCAACACAGCTAGTATCGGATGTTCGAAAAGAGTGGGTAGGTATGTGTACGCTGACATTGGCGTCAATCTCATTGTGCGTAATTTTATGCGGGCCCGGATGAACATTTTATCACAAATGCATCCAATGAAATTGATACCATCACATTGACACTCAACAATGAATCTAAGGAACCACACTATGATGACGACATCCATATATACCCAAAAAGCAGCTTATATTCAGCTTTCTGAGACGTATTGAAGCAAAGCTCATTCGCGACACTTTCGTGAAAACGCGCCATACTCCTTAAAATTTCTAGTAAAAGTCCGTTCGCTTGCTGACACATCTGCCGACAATATTGTTTACTAGAGCGTCCGCTAGCAAAATAGGGCTTACTTGAACTTCTAGCTTACAATTAATCATATTAGGTTTGGTATATAATCGGACTACCACACTTGAAAGAAGCTCCTACTTATATTACCCATCAGACTGGATAGGTAGTTTCAATATATCCAAATACATTTCGACATTTGAATCAGTATCGACAAGAAAGCATCGCACCAAGGAAACTCCCGTTTATTTCATTCAAATAGCATTCCGATAGAACGAATATAAATTCTATAAATAATGTTTTCCCTCAAATGTACTATTCAAATATCCCACACATGCAGAAAAGCTGTTCTCACACTTTATTTCAAAATATTTCTCAGTTCTTAGCAACTGCTACTCCTTATTCAAGCCCGTATGATCTAGACTCTTGATGTCTATTTGATCAATACCAGCAGCTTGAAGCATTTCTTTAAGGGACTTTCTAGTGCAGCGGCTAATCGTTCGTCGGCGCCCCTCCGGGGTGCCACTCACGACTAGCCGCTGCTATGTTTCGTTCTATTTCTCCACAGCACCATCCTTTTTTATTTACACTTCATCTAAACCCAAACTCGGCTTAATTTGAAAAACCATTAGATCTATAGCATGAGAATTCTCAACGGGGATTTCTAAACCAAAGCTTCGTCGTGAACTATTTCTGATTTCTTCAATTTCATTCTGCAGCTGAAAAATCTGAGTATTATCGAAATACTTCATTAAGAAAATATTAGTGCAGTTTTCTCAAAAAACTCTGTTTCTACATTAAAAAAAATTTTTTTCAAAAAAAATGTTTTTTTGACCCCCACAAAAAAAAATTTTTTCAAAAAAGTTTCAGGTGTTTTCAGAAAGATTTATTTTTTCACAAAAAGTCTGTTTCTGCATTAAAAAAAAATTTTCGCAAAAAAATGTTGTTTTGACCTCCCACAGAAAAAAAATTTCAGGTGTTTTCGAAAAAATTAATTTTTTCAGAAAAAGTCTGTTTCTGCATTAAAGGAAAATTTTCGAAAAAAAATTTTTTTTTGACCTGCCACAAACAGACAGACAAACGCATTTTAGTTTTTTTCATATGACCCTCCCTACAGTCGAGGGAATAAAAATATTTTTTGATGCATTTCTTTTATCATATGAAAAATACTTTTGCTATAATGAACTGTCAAATATGTCTGCTATATATATAGTGTATTTTATAAAAAAAATACTTTTGTTGTGAAATGTTCTTTGTAACTAGAATAAAGACTGTTTTTTTTTATTGTGTTAGTCCTGAAAAAGCGAAAGAAATATCTAGGAACAACCAATGATCATAAACAAAGACGTTTATGAAAACTATCCTCCAGAATAGCAAAAAAATCACTTTTCTTAGGGACATATTAGAAGACCCGCTTTACGAGTTGCGAGCGACAGGAAAGATTAGAAGACCCCGGGTCTTCTAATGTGTCAATGGCTTTAGTATAAATATGACATCTAACTTATTATGTTGAAAAAAAATCGAAAAAATTATTTGTCATGTTACTTTTGGGCCACCCTGTATATGCAACCATCCAGCATATTCTAGCAAATACAAATTTTTGTTCTTTGATTTTATGATAGATTTAATATCACTGCAATGACTAGAAGGATTTTATTTTTTGAACAAAAAATACAATAAGATAATTTACAACATATAAAAAAAACAAAATATTGAGATTGCACAAAAAATGACTGACAAAAACATACAATGATCACAATAAAAGTAATCTTATAGATTTAAATATGCTCATGATGATGATGATGATGATGTGAATGTGAGTGCGAATGTAAATGCTGACATTCACCTTCACATGACTTAAATTGAACTCGTTGACGAATAAATAATTGTGCATTCTTCGATGAATGAACAATACCATTTGCTGGTGTTGTAGATAATAAAGCCGTTGCTGCAGATATTGATTCATCAGATAGATGTTTTCCTGACTGATATTCATCATTGTCATCCAATCTAAATAATAAAAAACAAATGTTCAAAAGAATACGGATGTAAAACATAACAAACGCGTACTTCCAATCAGAATGTGTCACAACACCAATACCAACAAGACACATGCCAATAAAAATAACCAAACAAAAAACAACTGTAAAATTAACTAAAGGTTTCTGTTAAATAGAAATGAATCATTAAATCATGAAGAATAAAAAGAGATCTATCTTACACGATATGTTGGTAATTCAAAATATTTATTGGCTGTCAAATAAGCACAAACTTCAGCATGCATTTGATCTAAACATGAAAACAAACTTTTTTCTTCAATAATTTATTTTTTATTTCAAACTAACTCTTGTAGTGCAGTCTAATATTTTTGAGTACAATTTCAATTGAAATGTGTTCACAGTTTAGATATGAAACATTGGATTCTCAAAAAAAAAAGCTTTATTTTTCTTCTTTTCAACTAACAATCTATTGTAACCTTTTATGATCAAGTTCTATAACATTTTTTTGTAACTATTTCGAACTTCTACAATTAGCTTTCTCTTATATACATGAAAAAGTAGGATTGACGATTATAGATAAAAATATGACTACTGATTTATATTGACGTGGAGTTTAAAAATTTAAAAATATTTCCTCTTTTGAACTACTTCTAGTTCTCTGCCAGAGTACAGCCGGCAGATTCAAGCTTTTACTACAACTGGATAACCCACAATGATAGAACCAATTTTTTCCGTACATTGATCCGATCATTTTCGATAGAAGTACTTCAAAAGAGAAGATATCCTTAATAGAAAGGAAAACTTTTTTTTCTACTCAATACTCACGTTGTAATTTAGCCCGTGTATCATAATTAACATTGTCTGGAATACATTGATTCATAAGTGACTAAAAATTATCGATATAGAACAAATAAAAATTTCTTTTAAAAAAATCTGTCACTTACAGTACAATAAGTTCGTAAAGCGGAAAGTTGTTGTTGATTAATAATTTTTCTTGGTTTTCGTTTTGTTCCTCGAGATTCACGTGTTAATGGATTTAAAGATTTTAAAGATTTTTTTCTTCGTTTTAAAACATCACATCGAAAAATCGAACAATAATCTGATAGACATATTGATTGTTCACTCTTTAAAAAAAATTAATTTTATTTTCATAATACAAAAAACAAAAACTAAAAGAAAACCTTCTTACTTTTAATAATGTATCATTGTGTCGATTACCGAAATGTATATCAAGATAATATTCTGAATAGAATGTTTTATTACAATATTTACATAACCATTTATCATTTGATATTTTTATTTTATTTAACTCTTGTCGATAAAAAATATCACGTATCGGTGAAAAAACACATTCAAGTGGAATAGCAATATGGTTTTTTTCATAAATCGGACCAAGTGCCTATACGATTTTAAAAAAATCAAATTTATATCGATTGAAAATTAAATTACTCGTGTAAAATAATCACGAACAACGCGACTGCCTTCACGTGAGCATGGTTTATTACAAAGAATGAACGAGAACTGAAAAAACAAAAGATTTTAAAGATCAATAAAAGAATTAATCATACAAAAATTTTAACATACAAGATCCCAAATAAGGATGAATAAAATATAAATATTCATCGTATCAGCATTATATCTAAAACACATAATATTGTCGTTTTCAGTTTTATTAATCTCATGAGCATAAGTCTATAGGATATTTGCTTAAAAAAGTTTGTGTACACAATAACATAAAATATGTATATCACATCTAACATAATTGAGAATAATACAAAAAAACATAGTCAGATCTTTTGTTCGATTTTTATCACAAATAAAAAAAAGTGATTGTTGACCAATTAATATATTGACATTTGTCTTAGACGGGTTTCATCTGTGACAAAGACGAATAAGCTAAAAAAATAAAATTTATCAATTAGGTTCAACGTTACAAATGTTCATTTAGATAAAGTCAATAAATCTTAAATTTAAAATAAAATCTAACATGCTACTCTAGTGTTTCTCGTGAGAACAAAAAACCATCCTTTTTCTTTTAGTTATAGAAATGTTGCACCAACTTTTCAGAATTTGTTATTATTCCTTGTGTATCAAAAGGTGAATTTGTAGACTGCTGATTTTGTTCTTCGCAATCAATATGATTCATACTTGTTGCTGATTTTTTGTGTTTAGCTGTATATTCAAAATAGCTAAACATTGTGCCAGCTAATAATGATAATGCAATACCAATAATTGTATTGATATTTATTGAAAATCGATCAAATACAAACAAACCAAAAAATACTTGTAGTATACTCTTAAGGACACCAACCACACTAAATAAGGGAAAAGGAGTTTTTCATTTCTTTTATCAATCATTCGTTTCAATAAAAACCTGGTAGTTAATGCGGAGTTTCTCATTATACACCAAAATGTTGTACCATTAAGTAAACCTCCACCTAATGTTGATGATAGGAAATATAACCAGAAAGAAAATGTTTTATAACCATTATATGATAGTACACTAGATAATTCATTGGAAAATGTAATCATTACAATAAATACTATTGGCAATGATATTAGACTATTAATGTAAAGAACTTCAGAAGATGTTTTTTGTTCACTACATCGTTGTACTGTTAAAAGATAGAGTGATTGAAATATAACACTAAGACTTCCAATTATATATGATTCCATATGAAAAGTTAAATCACTAATTGATGTTATTACAGCACCAGATGTTATGGCTAATACGCATAATCCAGTTTTAAAATCCAGTTTTTTCTTTTTTAATATAATAGATTGTAAGAGAAACGTAAATGCTGGTGTACAACGCTATAATATAAAAATATAAATATTTAATTGCATAATGATCATTGGAGAAATATACTTTAGGCCTACGTGTATATATGATTTTACTAGTCAGTTTTTTAATATACATGCTTCTTACAATCTTCTGAATCTAAATATTGAGGTTTTAAGAAAATTGAATTTTTCATAGTCATTTATAAACACTCAAACTGATGAACATTTTAATAAAGAGCGCATAATCTTTCTCTGACACTTCATAGATGTAAACCCTTTTATCATTCTCATAAAGACATATTTAAAATCAAACAATATTTGTAATCTACCGTCATTCAACAATATCTGGTCATAATTTTTACGAACAAGACTCAATAGTTTGTTGTCAACATTCTTCTTTCAATAAAGTATACTTGCAATTATGAAAATTAACTAACCTTAATCACAACATAAATAGCAACATTAAGTTTCATAAGTGCTTGTAAAGATAATATGGTACTTAAACTATAGAAAATGGACGGAACAAGGAATGTATAAAAATCATTTTGTGTCATCACTGGTACTGGCATGAACTGAATATAGCCAAGTATTTGGAATGATAAAATTACAAATAAAAGTTGAACAAAAACAACAAATAGACTATTTTGAAAATCGCTTATTTCAAAAAGAGCTTTATTAAGAAATGCCATAGAAAAAGATAAAAAGCCATAAGTGAGCATTGATGGAAGATGTAACATTCTTGGCTTTTTTTGTATCTTAAAGAGAAAAATGAAAGGAAAGAGTTTAACATAAGTTTCGTTTTTTTTCTGCTTTTTCTTTCAATTAAATTTCCATTTAATTGCTGTCGTTTATTACATAAGTTATTTTTTTTTTTTACAAAATTTATTTAAAGCACTACTGTTTTCTTATGTTAAATGAATATAAAAGTTTAATTGTTGAATAACTGAAAAATAATACAAAAAAAAAACAACATAATAATAATAATAATAAAATATCATCGAAGTAATACTTGTCCGAACCAGTCGGCATCGATTACTCCAATCGAACTATTGACATAATTCACTTAATCACTAAATAAACAAGCATCGAATGATAACCAGAAAATAAAATGAAAATGATTTTCGCTATTGAATTTCTCTTTCTTATTCTTATTTTTTCTTCGAACCTTTTTTATATCTCGCAGATAAGCACTGGCTATAGACCAATGTTGATCTAGCAAGACAAAAAAAAGAAATAAATGATAATAATAATAATAATAATAATACAACAAAAAAATTTCAAATATCTTGCCTCCTCCTTTATTTCCAAGTTAAATAAAACTTAATCCATAATTAAATTTTCTTTATTATTTGATAGAAATATAAATCCAAAAGTTTTCTTTTATCATACATGTCGAAATCAATGAAGATGTTCATATGTTTTAATCCCTCTTTAGTTATTTCTATGGCGTCATTGTCCATGAATCCTTAAAGTAGAAGAAGAATAAGATAAACAAATATGAAACAAACACAGGAAAAAAAAGAAAATGAAACAAAATCTCTGCTTTGTTGTGCTAATAAATATTACACACAACGAAAACCATAATATATATATATATATTTTTTTTTTTTTTGTTTAATATAATTGTACAAGATGAAGAAGAAAAAATGAACGAAAAGAGAAATTATAATAAATGATGATTTTCCTTATTAGTTTTTTTCTTTGGACGGTTATAATAGAAAAAGAAAATCCTACATTCTTTTTTTCTTTTCTTTTATATTATTTCTTTCACTGTCGTTCTTGAATAAATGGATGTTCAAATGATTGTTTTATATTTAAACGTTTTTGTGGATCAAATATAAGTATTTTATCTAATAAATCTCGAAGTTGTAAAACTTTTTTCATTTGATCTTCTGGTAAACGTTGATGACCAACTAATAGTGATAATAAATCACGACATGGATTGATATTTGTTACTGTTGTTATTTTATCCTTAAAAAAAAAATAAATAAATTTACAAAATACATAAATAATCTTAACGTACTCGTTCTGTTACTTTATCAATTTCATGATAAAGAAAATTACAATCACGATCAAAATGTTTATCTTTTAACATTCCTTTTCGTATAATTCGATTTGGAATTTTTCCTTTAAGATCCATCATTAATTTTAACATTTCATTATTAGATTTACCCGGAAACATAACTCGACCAGTATATAATTCATAGATAGTTACAGCAACTGACCAAAGATCAATTGAAAAATCATATTGCATACCAAGAACTATGAAGAAAAAAAATAATAATTTCAAATATTTTTTGTTTTCTTTTTTATTTACTTACTAATTTCTGGTGCACGATAAAATCGACTAACTAAATATGGTGTTATTTCACAATCGGATGCTAATGATGCTGAACCAAAATCACATAATTTTAAATATAATTTTGTTTCATTAACTAAGATATTATCAGGTTTAATATCTGCATGTAAAATATTACATTTTTTTAAATGTTTAAGAGCTAACATTAATTGTTGAGTATAGGAACGAACAGCTTTTATACTTAAACCAATATCTTTACCATATTTTTTAAGTACTTCACGTAAATTCATACTAGAAAAGAAAATTAAAATTGATTTATTGATTTTGTTTTTGTTTTTTACTCGTCTTACCTAAGTGGTTCAAATACAAGACATAAATGATTTCGATGTGTAAAATGATGTAATAATCGTAAACAATGATAACGATCATCAGAATCATGCTCATTTAATTTACGTAAGAATTCTAATTCTTTCCAACCAGTTTTATTCCTAAAAACAAAAATCATTTAAAAGATTTTCTTATCAAAAAACAAAAATATTCGATATTACATAGAACAATCATTGTTTATATGCAACTGACTTTATGATCTTGTATAATTTCATAAACATGAAAAAAGAAAGTATTCGTATCGAAGATAGTATATCATTAATTAGTAATGATGTATTTATGAAAGATGACTATAGTCCAATGAACTGAGCGTACAATGTTGAGTATACTTTTCCATAATGTTTTTATTGTAGTACAAGTCATAATCTGTTAAGGAATGGGAGCATACAACATTTAAAAATGTATTTATAGAATGATACAGAAAAAACAAAGGTAACACACGTACTGTCAGAATGCAGTTCATTCTATAAGGCAAATAAAAGTAACTGATGAGAGATTCGTTAGACAACCTTACGCTGCTCTGTGTTATTGTACATACATGAACACGTCGCACGCCTCTTTCATGTTTTTCTATGATATTCTAAATTATGAAATGACTAAGAGTACGAGATCGCCTTGCGGATCTCCGGTTTAATATTACCTCGAATATGTTTATTCTCATTACCATATGAAAAACTTGTAATGTATGTTGTCTCATGTGTTGCTTGGGAGACGGTGTACATTACTAATCAGTAAACTTTATATATGTCATTGAGAGAAAAAAGAAAACATAACATAAAGTGATTTCGGAATATATTAATACATTTTATCGCGCGTACGTTAAATATGGTACTTTAAATGAAATTGAATCTACCAATGAAAATCTAGTTTTAATCAGGCGTATAAATCACAACAATTGTTTACATTTGAATTGAAAGAAAATTTTAAAATATACATTATAGATACAGAATGAATAGAGAATTACAATGATAGATATATAATAAGGCGAAGGATACATTTAAGCTAAACGAAAATGAGTAAATAGACAAGATCAAGTTTGTACTTGCACATTTAGTTCAGTGAACTATAGTAGACAAGTGGTACGAGCTTATGTTGATTTCAATGACAAAAGCAAATGAAATCTGATGTCATTATCAGTAAAATGACCTAACTGTTTTACGTTTAACGATTTAATAGCTAATATTCTTCTTGTTAGATACTCAAATAAATATGCATAAGATCACATATTTTACTTTTGATGCTCAATAGAGAAACAAAATTTTTATAACTAACTCACATTAAGTTACTAAGTGTAACAATAGTATAGAATAAGGAACATATTTCATTATTAGTATACACCATCATAACAGTTTCTATTCGATTCGAATCTTTACCAACAATATTTCAATAGGAGTACGGGTACATAACCTGTAGGTCGCATTGCTGTTATACATTGCTGATAGTCTAACAGAACGGTCAATCAACTATGTGACTATTGAACATGAAATTTGTGTCTCCACAAATCGTTACTTTTCATACTCGTACCTGATATTTCTATCAATTTTTTTACCAGAAAACATAATAACGATGCTCTTATTCAAACACTTAGTGCAGTTTTTTTTAACTTAATTTTAATGATAGGTTGTAGATTTATCTGTGTTATGATACACAAAGAGAAAAAAAAAAAGAACTGAAATATAGAATTTCAATATTTTTAATTTTAGATAAGTTATCATTTGTTAGAATAGAATTTCATTGAATACTTACATAAGTTCATTATTACGAATGATTTTAATAGCAACTTCTGTACTCTTTCCATTTGATTCTTCTCGTGCGCGAACCACATTTGAAAAAACACCTTGACCAGTAAATCCAAAAATTTCAAAACGATTATTTAATATTTCTCCAATATGTACACCTAAACAGAAAAATCATCTTTTATGTTCGAAATAAAAAAAAACAAATAAACAATACTTACGATAATATCCTTCTGAATCATCCCAATTATCATTTAAATGTGGATTTTCACTTTCTTTTACCTGACCTTTACGACGCCATGCACCGGGACTCTAAAAAAAATCGAAGAAAAAGAAAAGAAATGTGTTCGTTTTCTAATTTTTTTTTAATATTTACATTTGTATCTAGAAAATCATCATCAGCAGCAAACATATCATAATTACTTGCAACAGCTTTTCGCCTTTCTAATTCTTCATTTCGTAATTGATTTGTAATCGATGGAGAATTCGCATCTTTACCTGATATTGGTTCATCTATAAACAAAAAAAAAAGTCAAATAGAATTTATTTCAACATGCAAGAAAGCATTTACCATCTACTGTTGCATTCCGTTTATCTTGTGCTACTTTTTCAAAATCAATAGTTTCTTTTTCAATACAATGATTAAGATATGCTGCTTGTTCATCTTCATCATCATTATTTGTGTGTGTTACTATTGATGGTGGTGGTGTTGGAGTTGCTTCTTGTTGTTGACCTTGCATTGCATCACTATCCATTGAGGAATCATCAATGAGATTTTTTTCAATTAATTTCTATACAAAGAAAAAAGAAATTAAGTTTGAAATATCAAAAACTAAGTTTTTTTTGCCGTTTTACTTGTTTTAACTGTTCACGTCGAAGTCGTTGACGACGAATTATTTCTTCTTCAGTTTCTTCATCAGGAATTTCAATATCATTTCTATGAAAAAAATAAATAAATATATGTAAACAAAATCATTGGTTAGTGATGTAACTTCGCAAAAAGTAAAACACGTATGTGTGAACAAGTCTAAATACTTCTGAAGCTGGAAAATCTATGTCTAAAGTTTTTTTTTCTGAGCATGTTATTGCTTTCAAAAGAATTAATTTACTTTTCGTTAGCGGCATGATGGAGTCAGTATATACAAATACTGTGTCAGAATCTCTAGAGAACAGATTTTAAGAGACAACTTTTTAGAGTTCGATCTTCCTGAAAACTTCATTCGAGATGCAATTCGTGCCATAGAGTCTATCCTGAAGTTTTGGTTCTAGAGATACTCGTTCATTCCTTTCCTACTTATAACCAACATATTTACATATGTCTGTCGTTAAAACACAACTGATTCAGATGAAAGTATGTCCTATTTTGCCTGAAATGACTCTTATATGAATATTAAAATTTTAAATACTTACTCATCTTCATCACTTGATTTTGCTTTATTATCATGATTTTTATGTTGATTTGATCGTTTTGAATCATTATTATGCCTTCAAAAAAAAAAATTTCTAATAAATTTTATTGATACATTTTAATTTTATTTACTTATTCGATGAATCTGAATCAATAAGAATAAATTCTTTTGAACTTTCACCGAATTGTATAACATCATTTTCTTCTAATTTATAATAACGATTACTATCAATACGACGTCGATTAATATATGTTCCATGTGATGATCCTAAATCGATTAGATATGGATAAATATGACGACCATGAGAATCACCACGAAGACGATATTGTAAAACAGCGTGAATGTTTGAACATGATGGATGATGTAAACGTATATCACATTGATCTTTATCACGTCCAAATATATATTTTGATTGACGATAAACACGATATGTTGGTAAATCTTCACCATCTTTAGAAACTGATATACGCCAATGACGTTCAGGTATACGAGCTTCTGATGGTTCTTTATAAAATGATTTTATTTCACTTCGTCCATTTCGTGATGGTGGTCCACGATTAGGATTATCGTCATCATCTGAATGCGAAGTTTCTATATAAAATAAGAATATTAATTCAATTATAAATATTTTATTTTGTTCTATATGTTTGTTAATAATTTTCAAAATATCTCGAAAAGAAATGAAACTCTCTAAATTCGACTATATACATCTACTTAAGATTTGAAGACTCTTAAACTGACGAGAAAACACGTCCAACTGTTCTATCACTTTTCGCTTGAGACTATCAACATTCGACGGATCGATCATGATGAGTAAAACAAAAATTATAAGAGTAAGGTAATTGGGTAGAACGAATATTCACGGTCACTGTAACCGGAAAAATAGTAATATCAACAAAATAACATTTTTCGTTTGTTTATCTCTAATATCTGATTTTCTGTTATTTGGCATAGGTTATTTTCGTCAAATACTAAAAATCAGCAACTAGAAATTAAGTAAAAACAGATAATAGTTTTGTGACGATTTCTGTGTTTCAATAGAAGGACGTTTCTATGAGAAGCTGATATGTTTAAGTGGATACGTTTGTTCTTGTTCAAAATTCTATCATTGAAGTTTTCAGCAATTATATGCTCTCGTGGAGAAAATCAAGTAAAACACCTATAATTTGATATGTGAAGACCAAAAAATCAAATTAAAACAGACTTATTCTCAAATCATTATCATCGATCGAATGGTAATAGTCTCAAGCGATTGGACACTTACAAACAAACTTTTGTGAGCATTCAAAGAGAATACTAAAATCAAAATTGATCATCGACGAATAACAATAAAAATATTTCAAACTGAACATTACCAAGCCTGTCACATCGAACTTTAAATACATCATCTGGTCAGTTTTGTGTATTCTTTTATTTTGTATGAGACAACTTAACGATTTACCAGAGTGAATAATTTTTCTCAATAATAATTTTAGATTAATCATAAGAACAAACTTTCTCTTCATTGAAAAATAAAAAAAAACTCGAAATCAACTTACCAGAATGTTTTATACTTTTATAATTACGTGATGATTTTCTTTCATCATCAGATGGTGAATAATCATATTTCTTCTTTCGTTTATTTGCTTCTTGTCTTGGTGATCGAGGCATTGTATCTGAAAAACAAAACAAATCCAATTTAATTCTTAATTCTATTCAATTGTTGTTTTTTTTTTGTTTTTTAAGTTATTATTTCAAAGAGGAAAAATTAAAAAGGAAAAGCTTTTTAATTTTCATATATACAACATACGATTAAACTGTCTATTTGATCATCGTTGTTTGTATAGTACAACATAGGAAAAATAATTATCCATGTAATATCATTTTAAGTGATATGATTTGTTGAAGAAAAACGATTCATCTAGAAAAAAAAAGGAAAACAAAAGATAACAAAACACAAACTGTTTATGATAAATGAAGAATGTAAACTATATAAAAATGAAATATTTCAACATAAACTATTTGGTTTTGTCATCTTTATCTGATGAATCATCGGATGTTGATGATATTGTTTCATCATTAAATGGGGATAATATAGATAAAAGCATAGCTTGAGCTTTTTCTTTTTGTCTTAATGCACGTTTCGCTTCTTTAGCTTTTTGTGTTTCTTCTTTTTCATGATCCATTGCATGTAATTCACTTTGTAATTGTTTTAATTCAACATCAGGTACATAACGAAATTCATCATCAGCTATATTAGGTACATCGATTTTAAGTTCAACACCTTCAGGAATATTTAAACGTATACATTCAAATAAAATTGGTGCAATCGTTGCTTTTACTTTAGCTAACTAAATTTAAAAATATGTTTTTTATTGTTTTGCAAGTTATTTCATTTAATTTATTTTTTACTTTTAGTATACGATGATATAAATTTAAATGATGTTCAACATCAATTTGTGTACTACGTGGTTTAAGGATTGTGACACGAGATGATTTAGCTGGAATAGCAACGCTAATCAAATATAAATATGTATATAATAGAAAATAAATAAGAATAATGATTACATACGCTTCAGGTACTTTAATATCAAGTGATTTAGCTAATTTTTGTATATATCGAAAATAACCTTCGAGTACAACATAATCATAACCTCGTATAGATACCGCCAGTAATGGATAATTGGGATAGAGATCAGTTTCGAATAGATAGGGTGGTTCATAAATAATACCTCGATTTACTATTGGATCAGGAATAACACAAACAGTTTGAGTATTTTCATTGTTTGATTGAATACGTTGAGCAACATTATTTGATCTAAATATATTTCATCAATAATATGGATATGAAAATATTAAAGTAACTTACCTAGCAAAACGTACAGATCGATAAGTATGTGAAGATAAAAGAGGTACTAGTCGTGATAATATTGTATTCATTGATTTAGTTATATGGTAATTAAGCAACTAGGAATTGATCAATTCTAAATGCAATGTCTGTTTTAAAGAATAAATAAATAAACAAACATTTCAGCAACCAATAACAACATTCGATTGTTCTAGAACGGATCACAGCAGAAAAATAAAAATAAAAAGAGGTCGCTAAAAATGACTACGCCATATTCTGGTAACGATGCTATTAATAGAAGTTGACCATTCATTGATCAAGTTGGCCTACGTCATTTTTTGACAGAATCATATATCATACATATGTCAAGTCGAAAACAAAAAGATCTTGTTCAATAAAAATCATTTTTCTATTAAGTAATACAAAAATAATTAAGATACTTATATAAAAAAAATCTATTTGAAAGAAGTATTCAGACAAGTACATAATAACTTAATTGAAATATTTATATACTACTGATGATATCATGCTTTTGTTAATGCTTATTATATAGTCTCCATAAATTGGCGTAAACAGAAATGTGTAGTATTTTTTTTCTTGTGTTAATAAATATCTAGTCAAAGACTATATCTTCGGTTCTAAACCTAACTTTGTGATATTCGTTTCGCAATTTTTTTCCATGTTTTCTTATATAGATGATTTGAAGTTTTAACAGCAAAAACTACTCAGGTCAAACAATTAGACGGTGAAATCTTACACAGATTCTTATAAGATCAGAGGAGAAATCTTACACTCTGATAAACTTTAATCAACACATAATATACAATGTTTAAAAGACTAAATCCACTGTTTTTTTTTTTCTATGATCATAGAGCATCTTATCGTTAAAGTTCATTATATTCATTCATAGTTTTACGCTATTTCTTGCAAACCAGATCTATATTCTTTAGCAGTGATTAATGCGTACAGTCCAGTGTATTTTTTACACTCGATGCCAGTTTACAACATCACGAATGTGCTTATAAAATCAATATATTGACTTGTCTGATTGTAGAGCGCAATTTAACTATGTACCTATATCGTTAGATCTAAACTCTAATGTCTATTCTCTTCTAGCTATATCCTCTTGTGAATAAATTCTGATCTCTGTAACTTTTATGCCTCTATTTTAATTACTAAACCACTAGTCCTATACCTTAATAGTACATTGTTGAGAAGATGTTCGCATACCGTAGCATTTGTGAAGATATCAATATGCCCAAATTTCTTGTGACTGTACCCAGATGAATAATGTTTCATGTCTGCATTATCATAGCTAGATATCGTCAAATCCATACTTTGCAGTTGTCTCATACATGTTTACAGCGAGGTTGTGGTATTAATTTTGTTAGACTCATTGCTTGATTCATTGATGTTCATGTTTGATGACATAAATGTATCTAGTTTTACGGTTGCACCACCATGTTGTCTCTTGTTATGTGATTCTATCTAGTGGTACATTTCGATCTTTGAATCGATCCATACATATTGTTTAGAATTTAATTGATTTTGCCTATTGTTAAATGGCTGATTGATGAGTTACTTATGTTGCTACTATTACAATGAAAAGAGGATGTCGTTGGCTCAAAAATCTTCGATTCTGGTATAAATCAAGAGACATCGATGAACGTGCAGCTTGGAATACATATTAGTATCTGATTTGATATGATCAAAATGATGTTTTAAAAGCTATTCTCGTATAGTTTTGGCTTGACTCTTACAATAGAAATCATACTACGTCTTTCAAAAATGCATAAAGTACGGTCTTGATTGATTTGTTGATAACATTCTATACAACACCTAGTATGCATATGATTTGATGTCCAATGTCTTTGCCTAGATAGGATCTATTTGATTATACAGAAAATATAAGTTCGTGTTAAAACACAGTCATTCATTCTATGCATTGGTTATATCATTTTTTGTCATAATAACACAATTGTGTAAAACTTATTATTCATTTGAAGTTTTCAACTATTTCTTTACTGATATTGTGCAATGGCAATCTAATCTTCTTCTATTTTCATTTACAATTAGATAACTTTCTCATTAAAAAAAAAGATACTTTTAAAATACAACTACGTAAATGGAATAGAACCACTTTTGTTTTTGAATTTTCTACATAGACTCGGTTACTAATCTTTAATTAGTCATAGATATCTGTCTAAATTATTCGTAATAGTATGCACCTATAGTTTTAACATATTTGAATTGCATTCATCGTAGCATTGTCTATCATAGCGTTGTCACACAATATGATATTTATACGACCCATGTTCGTACCGATTCTTACCGTAAACGTCTGTATATGACGCAAAATATGAATAGTCGTAATCATGCTTCGGGATATCTGTATTGCAGTGAAATCTGAAAATGAGTATATCTAAATTAACAGTTAAATATTCTAACTTAATATCAGTCAATGTCATTGTATGAAACATGATATTTTATCAAAAACAAAGTCTAATAAAAAGAAGTTATGTGATTTATGAAATGAAAAATCGTAGATTTAATTTTATTCAACTTTTATTTTAATTTCTTAGTTGATTTAAAATGAAATATAATATATTTTTTCTTGCTTGAATACTACATCAAATATAAAAGAGAGTTCATATTAGAATATTGTTTTTTGATTTAGTTTTTGTAATTGCGTGGATTGAGAGCATCGAGAACTTGGTTGAGATCACCTTTTTTTGCTTTAATGAGTTCCGTAAGAACGCCATTCGAATCAACGAAACCCATTGAAGTCATCCGTTCAATACATTCATCAATTTTCTTTTGTTCTTGAGCTTGTTGATCGTCCGTTGTAGCAGTTGCTGTTGTTGCTGCTGTTGCCGATGAGGTTGGCGGTTGAAACATTGGAGCAAACATTGTATGAAGTTGCTCAAGTAAATTACCAAATGCCGGAGCATCAGCTGAAGCCGATGAAGCTCCAGTTGTTGGAGCAGCAGATGAAGCTTCTGATGACGGAGGAGCAGATGATTTAGGTTCAGCACTTGTATTGCTGCTTGCTGTTGCTTCTTCGGTTTTTTCCTTTGTTTCTGGTTGTTCCGTTGTTGTTTTTGTTTGTTGATTATCAACAAAATAATCACAATCAATACCAAAAGGTGAAAGAATTTCACGAAGAAATTGGCCAATATTTTCTAGAAGAGTACTTTGATCAACATGTTTATCAGCTTGTTCACCAGTTTTGAATCGATTAATTATTTCATTAACTTTTTCCGTACGTAAATATGCAGGTAAATGAGCTTCAACTAATTCAGCTAATTCTTTACCCTTGAATTGACCAAGAAAATTAGCCATATCAGCTGGCATTGGAAAACCAGCTGGACAACCTTGTTGTCTACGCATAAAATGATGCCAGAAACGAGCACCACCACCACCAAATCGACCACCATTGAACGATCCACGACCACAACGACGATGTCTACCAAAGAAATGTTGAAATGGACTTATTTTTATCATATTATGTTCAGGATGAAGGTTTTTATCCGAACATGCTTGACATAAATCATAATCCGGACATTCCGTACATCTAAAAAAAATATAAAGAAAAGTTAATATGATGAGAAAAAAACCTATTAATCAAAACTTACTTATAACGAATACCAACTACAGGACCTTGACAACCATCACAAGTAACACCAGGATGAACTGTTGCATTTGGACTTGTTTCTTCTGGTGTTTTAACTTTTGGTTTAACATAAATTTTAATTACACCACCAAGAGGAATATTAGTCAAAGCCGATCGTAATTCACTATCAGATGAAAATGTAATACGATCATTGTCTTCATCCACATATTGTAATGTAAATTGACCTTGAGGATAACTACTATTCAATTGAGAAATAGTTGTTTCCAATGTTCGATAAACATCATTGGTTGGTGATACATCAATCTATAAATAACTTATTAAGAGCCGTATTTATAATATTTTAAAAAACTTACAGAAAATCGACGGATTTCTGGTTGATTTTCAACGAGATCATTGTAATAAGCTTTAACAATAACTTGTTGTTGTGCAGACATGATGCTTGCTTTGCTTTACTTGAATTGAATGAACAACATTGCATTTTCTCGAGCTTTTTATACTATAATCACGGGGTAGATGAGTAATCATAAGAAAAATGTAGAAGAAAAGAGCGTTACATCAGAACGAAAGAGAACTAGTTGACGTGTCTCATACGTTACAGCAAAATAAGAATGAAAAAAGAACATTCACGTGCGTGTTATTCATTGTAAAAAGATGCCGAGTAATGCTGACAAGACAGTTTCAGTTTCTAGCTTGTAGTGACTAGCAAATATATGAATTAGTAAACGCTTTTCTTCTAGATTTTCATTGTCATGTGAAATAACATCTGCTTAAGATCATTCTAGAACATTCATGACTATTATATAATTCTGTTTTTTAAACAGAAACAAAAAATCCCAACAAATAAAATGTTAAGATAAACATATTTATTGATTGTTCTATCTTACTGTTGAGCTGACATGGACAAAAATAAATCAACTATATTGCTATATACATATATATAAACGACGCAATTGCGCACTTTTTCAAGGGAAACAAAATGAATCATTATGTCATATTGTATAAAATCTTCATGTTTTAGACTTCTAATAAAAGAAACTATTCTTCAAATTGAACAAATTGTTTCAGATTGCTTTTCTAGGTGCCAGAAAAAATACAGAATTAGAATCACATTGTTTCGAATGATTTTTCTACTTGACTTTGTAGATGGAGCTCGTTAAGGGGGACCCCCTCAGAAAACTATCTTCTAAACAGTTCAAGAGATTTCGATGAAAACTTCAGGAAATAAAAAAGCTAATGTAACTAGCATCTGATAAAAACTTGAACCAATCATTTTTGATAATTGAGGAGTTATACTCAATTTACTCATGAAAATGGGGCTTTTGGCACGGAACATTTTCTCGAGGCGTGGTAGCATGGAAAATATTGAAATTTGTTTCAAAATGAAGAAAAATTTTTTATTTATAAATTGTAGGAACAGTTTTTTGAAATTCATCTTTATTCAATAGTAGTGATCATTTTAAACCGAAAATCGAAAAAACTGCTTTGATCTCTTTCAAAGATTTTCAAATATCTGAACAACGGAGATATATTTTAGAAATCTGCACCAACAATTTCTACAAAAAAAGTCTCATCTTTTGAATAAAGAAAATATCAGCAGCGTACGTCAAACAGTGGACTGGAAAAATGTTCCGCAGTAATCAGTAAACGATAAAAAAAGTGAAGCTGAGAAAAACGAATAACAAGATTGCGAAGTAGTTGATGATGTTCCTGTGTAGAAAATTGGAGCATGTTATATATCATTGGAAAGTGTATAAAAAGGTCTTGGAGTTGATGATGTTTTCAAAAAAAAAATAAGCTAATTTCTAAATCCAAGTTTACTGTAGCGCCGTCTTTTCGAAAAATAACCTAATTTTGAAACTTCCTTCTCTGACTGCAACAGTTAGAACATGATTACTCGATACGTCGATGGTTTTATACTGCTGATAAAGAAGGTGGAACGATATTAATTACCGGTAACTGAGGAAAAAAAAATCAACACAACAGTCGATTTTCCACCATGACTTCCAATAGATGCCCCAGAATTTGGCAAAATATGTTCCATTCTTATATAATTTATACATATTCTGAAAGAGGACACTCAGGGCTACTAGAATATGTGTTTTTTCAAAAATCGAGTTTTTCAAGAAAAATCGACTTTCTAAGGGGGGTTCCCCCTTAAGCTACTACTGAAAATACCTCTTATTATGCTTTTTTGGTGCAGTTTTTAAGTTTACCTGACAGAGATGTCTATAATGTATATATAACTATGTCAAAGGTGGTATAAAGATTAACAATTTCTCATATGTATCGTTTATTTGCTTTCTGAAATGATTGTATTTTTATTTTTACAATGAAATTAAATGTTAAAAAAATAAATTTGAGAGAAATGAGATATAAAATAGCTTGGTAATAAATAACCTAAAACATACAGTCGATTCATTACTAGATTTTCAGGTCTACAAAGAGTAATCTTGGAAAAACATTAATTCATCATACGTATACAATTAAGCAATTTTTTGCGTCTATTCCTGAATACTTGATATACATGAGAGAATCGCATTCTTGTTGTACAATTATATTTTTGAAGTATTTTTCCTATAACTCCATTTCCTGCTGTCTGATTCCCGAAGTTTTTTGTTTGTTTTGTTCACTCATATGTGTCGCACTACCACAGAAAATATCGGTCCGATTGCTCAATAACTCGTCGAGATAGAGACGCAAAATATTAAAAATATAGGTTTTTTCAAAGAGTCACCGTACAAAAAATAGATTTCCTAAAGAAGAAAAGCAAAAAGCAAAAACAGTAATACCCTTGTTTTATTCAGCGTTTAACGAGCTATTCAAATACATGATTCGTTGATATAATTGTTATTTGTTTCTTGCTCGTCCAAGACCAAAACACTTTTACAAACACTTTTTCTCTTTTATGTAGAGTAACACAAAACCTTTCATAGCCGACGAAGGAACGCAGCTAGGAATCCAGGAACTCCTTCAAAGGAAAGAGCTCTTTTCAAGTAACCACATGGTCAAAAAAATTTTAAGTTTTCTCGATATTATTTTCGAGAAAAGTAAGCAAACTTTTTCAAAAATCGATTTTTCACTCACTTTGTAGAGTAACATTTTGAAAATTATTTTAGGTTTATCTCCAGATATATTGAACCGATCTCGCTGAAATTTGCACATAAGAGAGAGCATAAAAACTTGCACCTTTCATAAAAATTTCAGCGTGATTTAATCAATTCTTCCTAAAAAACTTTGCATTATACGACGAAATGTAGAGTAACATTTTTTTGTTTTTATGTAGAGAAACGCTTTTTACGAGTTTTTTGACATTGATTGACTTAAATAGACACTTGGCTATAGCCTCATGAATTACGATATTATAATGTTGATGAAAATTAAATAACCAATACTCGTTGTCTCTTAATTGATGACCCATTCATTCCAAGTTATTAGAATACCCGTGATGAGCAGAAAAAAAGCGTTGTGATAGAAATAAAAGGGAAACTTGTTAACATTGACACTATTGAAACTATCTTAATATATATGGATCCAGAGATATCTCAGCTTCCTGACATGTAGTAATTGGGAAAATTTCACCTTATACTAAGTAGACGATGCTGAATAATATGCACATCTTAAAATTCTGCTCAATACACTTTCATTTTTTTTGCCAATTGTACAACAAAAATGCGATTCTCTCACATATACGAAAAAAAAGTATATTTGCATTTCAGATAAGATCTTTCTTTTTTGTTGAGATAATTATTTGTTTTTATTAAAAGAGTACGTTAGTTTTAATTAGATTAAATCGGTTTTTATCATAATTGGGGGGGATTTTATGAAAATTTTGTACTTAATATGCTTATTAATAATTTAATTAGAGCAGTTGACTGAACAAATTTCAAAAATATTTTTCCTTTTTGTGTGGCGTTGTGAATTTCATCATGAAGTATGAATCAACATGATAAAACAGTGAAGAGGGCATAAAAAATTTGTGAAAAAAAAACTCTCTACATATCTCTGATATATGCATTATAACTTACATGTTGAGCAGTTTGTAGATTAGATAAATTAACTTTTAACAACTTGTCACAAAACATATGAAAAAGATTTTATCTATTATGAACCGATAAACTTGTCTACAAAAAAAATTATTATCTCAAATACAATGAAAAAAAAATGTCGCTTAACCTTGTATCTATGACGAATAGATATTGTTGCAAGTTTGAAAACCCAGCAGCAATCTGACTATATGCTTTAACTCATTATCAAACGATTTTGTATACCATCTCTCTCAAAATCATTTCGTCTATATTTGATTCTATTGTAGAAATAAAAATAGAATCCTTTCAGAAAGAAAAGAAACGGTCCGCATGAGAGTATGTCCATATTTGGATTAGTCATGAAATATATATTCCCCTGGCCAAAATAAACGGAACACTATATTTTTTCGATA
>CAJNOP010001917.1:0-21913 GCA_905250075.1 Rotaria sp. Silwood1 | reverse complement strand
TGAATAATTAAAATCAGATTCATTTTTTCTCCGTGTTTTAATTCTTTGGGCCATGAATAAAAATCGTTGCAAAATCCAGTCATTCGTCTTGTTAATTGTCTTAATCGCTTCATAAATGGATGCTGCATAACTTTTTCCGAAAAAAAAAAATCCACACTGTAATTCAATCAAATCTTGTAAAGAGTCGCATGCACTTAATCTTTCACGAATATTTACATAATCAGTGATTGATGGATATCCATCGTACTGATATTCCATTAACATTCCATCAAAATGAAATCTAAGATCATTAATAAACCGTTGCATCCAGTCTGAAGTTACTTGCGGAAGTAATTCATGTCGTAATTGAAATAATTGTTTTTGCGTTGGATCGTTTTCAATAGGCATTTGCCGACCATTTAGTATTTGTTCAAAATCATTAAATATTGAATTTATCTCTTCGAAACTAAATGAACAGTAATAATCGTCAAGAGTGAAAAGAAAAACAATATATCGTGAACATAAAAGCAATTGATCATATTTTGCTCGAGGAAACAGAGTGCTAATTCCCCACGATAAACCGGCTGTTTTATATTTTCTTCGTTGTTCTTCAGGTAGCATTGTATATTGATCAATTAATATATTCATATCATGATTGAGACGACCTGTTTGACTATTCAACATTAATGCAAATGGATAACTGAGTGTTGTTTTATCGTCTTCTTGCATATTTGCTTTTAAAAACAATGAATATAATGCGATACTAAAATGAAGAGAAAAACAAAAAAAGAAATATCTTGTACTGCAATCAATAGTTCACGGAGACCAAAAATCAAAATATTAATGTTCAATATTGTAGAGTAAATTGATTAGAAAAAAAAAAACTTTACTTTTTTTTTCTTGACTCTATCGATTAAAATGTGCATTGCACAACTCTCATGAAAACGACATAGTTCTTTGAATTCCGCTAGTAATAATGTCTTCAGTGACATCACTAATCTGATTAAGAGCACGGACTTCAAATGATCTTATCTTTATTTTATTAGTCTAGATTGGACTGTTTCATTGTTGCTGCCAATTCCATGTGAGACGACGAAAGTTACAAATTATATTCGCATAAAATTTTACAGTATAGCTGTAATCGATAGTTTTCTTATTGCTCATTTGCTTATGACAATCATTGACTTTTGGTACTATCTTAGCACGCCTACTATGCTGTGTCTAATTCTTTGGAATTTTGTAACAGATAAATGGATTATGAATAAAATAAAGAGTAAAACTACGGAAGCAAAAAAGAAAGTTTCGACTAATATAATCCACATTAATGTAATGCTCATCAATCTACGATTTTCGTCTTGGCACTTATGTGATAATAATGTATCAAGAGAAATAAAATAAATTATACAATTGATGTCGATTGAAACCATGATGTATTTTGTTATGATTGATGGATAATCATTAACTGTATTTGAATAAAGCAAAAGTGTCAAAAGCAAATCTAAATTTAATATATCACATATTGTTGAATTAAAGCTTTCATTACTTGGCACGACGAGAAATATAATATTAAACAGTAAGATGATTGTATTAGATAAACGACTTTAATCACGAAATTTTATATAAGCTACAATAGAAATCTCTCTTTTAATCAGAGTTTTTATTGTTGACTATTAAAAAAGAACTAAATTTATAAAACCATTCTCGTAAGAGAATATCTATAGAACAAACTAATTTTTGTTGGTAATTATGGATAAGATGATAATGACTAAAAGGACATTTATATTGAAGCTACCCATGTAATCACGAAACGCAAGATCGATGCGTTGAAACGTGGTTTCACAACAAAACGCATCTAGACGCAGTTAAAAACGGTTTCACAACGCATTCAAATGCATTTTTAATATGAAACGCGTTGAGACGCAGTTAGAAAACTTTTGAAACGCGTCTGAAGGCAGTTTTTGTATGCAACGTGTTGAAACGCAATTGTAAAAAAACTATGAACCGCGTCTCAACGCGTTTCATATTGAAATTGCGTTTGTACGTGTTTAATAAGAGTTTGACTGAACGCGTTCAAACGTGGTGTAATATGAGAAGCGTTGAGACGCAGTTAGAAAAAATTTTGAAACGCGTCTGGACGCAGGTTTTCTATACAAGGCGTTTAAACGCAATCAGAAAAAAATGAACCGCGTTTCGACACGTTTCTGAAAAAAATTTAATGCGTTTAAAAAAATTTTGTTTACGAACTGCGTTCAAACGTGTCTTAAATATGTTTTTCGCTCGCGTTAGGACGCAATCATATTTTCGAGTGCCTTTGAAAGTGTTTATTTTTTGTGTATCGGACGCGATTTTACCCAAAAATTGCTGCTCTAGAAGAGTTAACTGCATAATCAAAATCATCAGCTTACATGTATTTTATTCATCTAAACTTCATTAGACTTCTAATAAAGAATGTCGAGATGACGTTAAAATAGACAAAATTTAATTAAACATACGGTGAACAGTCCATATTTCTCTAAAGTTTGTAAGAAAAATAGTTAGATAATATTGTAATAGTTTCCAGCTATGCAATGCCCTTTCAGAATATTGTTAAATACTACTATTTAAATAATATTATTAGTAACTTTTCATCATATATTTCTACTAAATTGGTTGTCAATAATTATCTATTCATTAAATTTTTCGATAAAATTATTTATCGTATTACCAGTGCAACAAAAAAGATCGTAATATTTTTTATGTGTAGTAGATGATAAAAAAAAGATGTTATTTTATTAAAAAAATAAAAAACTTATTTAAAAAAATAACTGAAAAGTCATCTTACGTGTTAAGACTCTTGAATTCGAAAAAAATACATCTTGTTAAAATAAAGTATTTAACCGATGAAATTCGTCTTCAAATATATTTTATTTTGAATAAGACAAGATTTCGAGTTAGTATAACTCAGCGGTATGTATGAACGACTTCTAATCACTGGTTCATCTGTTCAAATCTGATCGTCGTCGCTTAAGGTAAAATCTAATCCATTTGCCAGGGAAGGCTAAGACCATCAAAAAATATTGATGGTGGCAACTCAGTTCGAATCTGAAATGGATTATCATATTTTTTTTCAAAATTTTTAGTTTTTTTATGAAACGCGTCCAGACGCATTAAATGTTTCATCTGGGACGCGTTTTCGCTAAAAATGCGTTTGAACGCAAGTCAAGCTAGAAGCGCATTCACACGCGTTTCTAAAATAAATCGCGTTTAAACGCTTCGTTTGTTTCACTGGGGACGCGTTCAAACGCGTTCACTCTTAGCATTTCGCACGCAAATGAAACGCGTTTCAGACGCGTTTTGAGGCAAAAAATATTTACATGGGTACTTATGAATCAGATGTGTTCTGTATCTCGCGGTTCAATTGGATAAGCCGTCAAATGACATATGAAAAGCTATACAGTAAAATTAATGGTGTGGATCTTTACTCATGAATAACGTTCATTGGTTTCCAATTTACTTTATTCTAGAATGAGAGTGTGCAGATGATTGTCATAGAATCAGTTTTCATAAGTTTTTTTTCTTTAGATCTTGAACTGTACCTATCCATATGACGTACTTAAATGTCTTCTATAACTACAGAGTTTTAAAATAACGACCCAAATTTAATTGAAACTATCGAATGGCGACATATGGCTTTCATTCTCTAGTATTGATTTTTCTAATATGAATTAAGTGTATTAGCTTCTTCTACAATAATTCTATCAACTTCAGTAATTGTGTATCCATTTAGTGCTGATTAATGTTCAAATAAAGAATTCCACAAAACTAAAGTTTGATTATACTTATATCAATCACAAATGTTGCCTCAATCAGTCCGAATGACATCTTTCCAATTAGAACCACTAGAAAAAATGATTTCAAGTAAGTCAGTCATTTCAGTCAGATAATAAATCATATGATTCACATATGCTTGAAAAATATTTTAATTATACAAGAAGATGCAAAGTGATTACTAGTATTAAGAAGATCAATATTCTCAATATACTTTTTGCCATTTGAGTTCAAATATAGAATTCAAGACTGATCATTTAGACACAATACACAATAAATGAATTAATAAAATAAAGATAAGATGAGAAAGATGTATTGTGATACTCAAATCTAATGCCTTCCATAGGATATTTCATTTTTTTAAAAGACGTATTAAACTGAATTACATAAAATTGTTGGTGAATGGGAGCAATGAGCTGAATTCTGCTTATTTTGATAGTTTAAACTGCACTCAAATAGAGATAAAATAGAGTACGGCGTCTTCAAATATTAGCTATTCATTCTATCATTTAGTCCTATCTTTATTATGAAATGTACGCGTGAATCATTACCAAGATATGCTAGCTTCTTCTATCATCAGTGTAGAAAACTTAACATTGAAACATTCGTGTAATAGATTTGGTTATCACTCACCTGGTTTCTTTCGATAAGACAATCGTTGATGTTTATATAAAAATAGTACAGATATACGTTCTGTTGTACACATTAAATACCTTTATATTTGATTGTCTTCTAAATATCCATATGCGCATTCTGACGCACTGTTATTATATGAGTCAGGTAAGTTATAATTAACATACTCACTTGTAGACACACGATAATGAATATTCGTCATATCACACTTTATTCAAATATGGGAAAAGGCCAAGAATCATAAGGGAAAATATCCATGTAAAACTAAAGGCTAAAAATAAGGACATGGATGATTTTTATCCATTTGCGACATAATTAATTGATGAAAGTCAAGTAATTGTGACGCTTGTTTTTTGAATTAAATTGAAAATGACGATTGAACTTTTGCATATTCGATTCGAAATGAATAATTATTTTCCATTATCATCGGTCTTGTTATTGAAATCGAAAAATATCAATTATAAACTCGCAGAATCGATGTTCTATAATTTTTTCTAAATCAGCTGAAATGATTTCCATTCGTAGTTCATAATTTTTTTCTTCTCTAAAATCAATGATACCGATTATAATCTGATAAAATTGATTGAATTTTCGAATGAATTATATCCATCTACTTAAAAATCGTCTAAAATCAATATAGTGGTATAATATATAATAATAGTATAATAGGACTTGTATATTTTAATATATTCCAAATAAAATAAAATAAATGACAAAAATCGAAGTTAATTTCTATTAATTATATAATATATCTATGTATACAAGTCTTCTATTGTATTATTATTATATACTATATTACTATTATTGATTTATTTTGAAGTTGAATAGGCAAGAATACAACATCATGGTGATACTGATGATGCGTTGGTAGAACCCGAAAGCTCTATTAAAAACAATTCTAACTACAAGTAACCTTCGCCGGTTCGACTCACTTGACCCTCGACTGTATCAGACAGAAGTATCTTCCGCATGTATTGTGCCGAAAGAATTGATCTACCAGCTTTATCAGGATAACTAACTCAAACTTCGATTTCTTGAATCATAAAAGTCGAAGAAATTGATCGGCCTTTTTGTAAAATAGTTCAGGATAAACCTTATTTGCCAAAAAGAGATTGTAAAAACAAGCAATTCTTTATCCTAGCGCACTTCAACTAATAAATATCGGCAGAAAAATAAATATTATAGATACTAGTAACATAATGGCATAAGTTAATTATTCAGTGATAGACAGCTTACATTTTCTATTTCTTGCTGTCTTCATCTTCTTTTGGTGCGTGCACGCTACATATGAGAACAATGGAGTTAAACTTGATTAAGAAAACAAGAACGACACAAGAGACAGAAGAGATAAGAATAATTCGCATATAGCTGAGTGGCTAAAGTGCGTGGAATAATGCGATCATGGTTCGAATCCAGTGCGAAGCAGTTATTTCTTTCTCTTCTGTATATGTTTTTTCCATAGAATTTTGTGAAAATATTTTTGGCTCATGGTCAGAATTATTCTTTCGAGATCTCAACGTGGACGGGGGTAATTGACTACGCTAAATCCGAATATCCTATTTTTATTCACCAGGAACCTAATTTTTTTCATAAAATTTAATGGACATAACATACAGTAGACAGATTGATTCAGCTTAAAAAGGTGGAGCTTCTTCTATCTAATTGAATTGAGTGTCATATACTTATACGATTTTAAAGAAAAAGAAATAAAAAGAAAAGATTTTTCAATATAAATTAAGCAAAAGAACGTTTTAGATAACAAAAAATATTTTATTCATTTAATAAATCGTTGAATTTCAAAACTAATTTAACGCTCAGAATTTATGAAATTTTTATGTTATAATTAAATCTTTAAATAATATTTCAATTATGAATTATCATCGTGAAGAATGTTATGCACTCTTCTGAACATGTATACAGAAATTTTTTCTTTTCGTTCTGTCGTTCGTATATATATATGTATGTATATACGCGTATGACAGAAGGAAAGAAAAAACTGAAGAAAGAACAAAAAAGTTGTTCTTGCAGGGAATTTTGTTTTAAAAAAATTTGCTTGTGACTACACTATACCGCGCGCTTATATTCTAGGGTAATACTCAGTTTTTTGCGCTCTTTATAACGATACCAATCTTACGTATTAGAGTTTTAGAAAATTTTTTTCGATGGTGTGATATGAACTTTTTTGTGCTTTCTTTAGTTTTTTTCTTTCGTTCTGTCGTACGCGTATACACACATCTATATATATACGTACGACAGAACAAAAAGAAAAACTTCATACACATATATTGAGAAGAGTGTATAACATTCTTCATGATGATAATTCATAGAGTGAGATGGGGTAAATGTAGAAGAAAAATCGAGGGTGTTTTGTATAATGGTTATAACGTTTTTATTTTTCAATATTTAAAAAAACTTTCTTCCCAAACAATATAGAGGAATTTCTCCTGTATCTATCTATGAAATCAGTTTTCAAAAATCTTGCAGTATAATGTAGTGGTGATGAATTTCCCGAGACCTCCATCAACATTATACATTTACCCCAGCTTGGGTAAATGTATAATCGTGCTGGCGCAAGTGGAGTAAATGTATAATCTCAGCTATTTTTGGCTTCATTAATAAAACCACATTTATAACTGATCTATTTGTTTGTTTAAGAAAATTTTTCGCGAATCGATAGTCCAAGATTTTCTCTATCATATTAGATTATTTGGAATATTTTTGTACTTAATATTAAGTTTCAACAGTTTTTTTTAGAGAGCTCAAATTAAAAATTTCTATACATTTACCCCGCTTGGGATAAATGTATAATTGTGCTGACGCAAGTGGGGTAAATGTATCAGAGATGCACGGTCCACGGGGTTCACCCCGCGGGCCCCGCGGGGCCACGTGGCGACGGGCGGGCGGGGAAGAAAAATTTAATTAAACGCGGGGTTAACGGGGCACGGGTATTTTTCAGCACACGGGCGGGTGGGGCGGGGAATAATTTTTTTAAATGACACGGGTCTCGGGTAGAGCGGGTATGAAATACACGGGTTCGGGCGGGTAAACATTTTTTTTTCGGGTGTGATGAAGGATCGTCAAACTTATCAAGAGATGTCGTTAGTGTAGGTATGTAGTACAAAGTACATATTGATTGGTTCATTACTTTCATCCTATTATGTACAAGCTTGTCTACCATTTGCTTCTTTCTTTCTTTATCGTCTGTCATACGTAACTTCTACTATCAATTTATATTAAGTGAATAGCTGGACTAAAACTTATTTTATATTTAGAATTATCGTTTGAATTTTTTTGTGAATTACTACTTAGGTCTGACCAAAAGTTCTGGCAACATGAAATAAAAATATAAAGATAAGGAGGTATCTTTAATTTTATTTTATCAAATTTTGAGGACAGTTGCCATGATTATTAATACCAAGTTTGATCCTTTCCAACGATTGGTTAAAATTTTTTTGAAGCTTTTTCGAAAAAATTTTTAGGTATCATAGATACTGCATGAGCTAATCATATTTCATTTATTGTGAAATGTTAGCAAAACCTTGTTCGATCATGTCAGTTGCATTCTAGTACTGCTAGTGATGAGATATAGATTTATTTTAGATAGGTTAGTCATAAGTTATCCGATGCTGGCTGGCTTATTGAAGATGAATCGTCAAAGACTATTGTTCATGAATAAAGATTTTTAAAAATGCTTTGTTTGATATATTCTTTAAATCAAATACTCCTGAGTGTAGATAAAGGCAAGACTGTAAGTCACAAGTATTATGCTGAAAATTCTCCAAAATCTTTTATTAGTGAAATATGGAAACAAACAGAGACATCAGGTTCAAAATGTACAAAATTGCTTGACGGTCATCGTTGACTTCATACTCATCTAATTTTATTAATTGCATGATAGAAGAAGGCATCAGTATAATATCATATCTATCATATTCGCCAGGCCTGATACTATGTAACTTTTCGCTAACTAATTCTACCAAATGTAGTTTAATTGATTATATAAATGAAACATGATAAGCTCATGCGATATCTAAGATATCTAAAAATTTTTTCGAAAAAAACTTTTAACAAATTGTTTGAAAGAATCGAACTTGGTATAAATAATCATGGCAACTGTCTTCAATATTTGATAAAATAAAATTAAAGATATCGCCTTATTTTTATATTTTTATATAATGTTGCCAGAAATTTTGGTCAGACCTAAGTATGATCGAATTACATGATTTATCTCCTCATGAATCACTTGATAGGACAGCTTCGTCGAATACTAATCATTCATCTACAATTATTTCTTCATCTCTCAGTCATTGCTTATCGAGTAATATTAAATATAATTTGTCAAATATAAAAATGTTTTTAAAAGAACAACTAGAAAAATACGTGCTTGTCGACAATCATAAAGTGAATCATTCAAAACCATCTTATATAGACTTAAGTTTTGTTTTTGTAAAAACTGATTATTCATAAAAGGAATGCATCATTAAAAATAAAGTATTTGGTAAATAAAAAGTTTCTTCGGGTTACACGGGGGCGGGTCGGGGCCCGTCACTAAATTGGCGGGGCGGGCGGGGCGGTCCAAGAAGCTGCCTGTACGGGGTACGGGCGGGGCGGGTATAGATTTGCCGGGGCACAGGCGGGGCGGGGATTCTCATTAAGAAAATCTACGGGGTTCGGACGGGACGGGTTTGTGAATTCTACGGAGCGGGCCCCGCGGGGCATGAAAAATCAATGCCCCGTGCATCTCTGAAATGTATAATCTTAGTCAAATTCAGTAATACAATTAAAACTGAAATATTTTCGATAAAAAAAATAATTTTCAAAAATATTCTTATGTAAAAATGTTCGTCATAAAAAACTCTACAACACTCTAAAAAAAAAGGTACTCTGGGAAACCTATAGAGGGTTTCCGGGTTTGTCACTATATGAAACCCTTTATAGGTTTCCGGAAAAGGGTTTCCGAGCTCTCGGAAACGCTTCAGCGCAATCAAAAACATCAGGCCCCAGAAACCCAGTTGAGGTTTCCGAGACTTCGAAAATCTTGTATAGGTTTTCCACAGATACTTACAAAACGATTCACTGACCTATATCTGCCGCCTTATTCTAACACTTTAATCTATATCTATCCCCTTAATCTAACCCCTTATTCTAACTCCTTAATCTATATATATCTCCTGAATCTATCACCTTAATCTAACCCCTTATTCTATCTCCTTAATCTATATATATTGGCTTATTCTGTCCCCTTAATCCATCCTCTTATTCTATCCCTATAATCTAACCCTTTATTCTATCCCCTTATTCTAACCCTTTATTCTATCCCCTTATTCTAACCCCTTATTCTATCCCCTTAATCTAACCCCTTATTCTACCCCTTAATCTATCCCCTTATTCTATCCGTTTAATCTGACCCCTTATTCTAATTCCTTGATCTATATATATCCCCTTATTCTATCCCTTAATCCAACCCTTATTCTATTCCTTAATCTATCCCTTATTCTATCCCTTAATCTATTCCCTTTTCTATCCCCTTAATTTATCCCCTTAATCTAACGCCTTATTCTATCCCTTAATCTAACTCTTATTCTATCCCTTTATTCTATGCTTTTAATCTAACCCCTTATTCTAAACTCTTATTCTAACCACTTATTCTAACTCCTTAAACTATAGATATCTCCTTATTCTATCTCCTGAATCTAACCCTTATTCTATCCCTTTATTCTATTCCTTAATCTAACCCATTAATCTCACCCCTTATTCTAACTCCTTAATCTATATATATCACCTTATCCTATCCCCTTAATCTATAACCTTAATCCAACCCCTTGTTTAACCCCTTATTCTATCCCCTTATTGTATTCCCTTAATCTATCCCCTTATTTTATCCCTTAATCTAACCATTATTCTATCCCCTTATTCTATCCCTAATCTATCCCTTTATTCTAACCCTTTAACCTAACTCCTTAATGTATCACCTTAATCTAACCCCTTATTCTAACCCGTTATTCTATCACCTTATTCTAGCCCCTGAATCTATCCCTTTAATCTAACCCCTTATTGTATCCCTTAATCTAACCCTTATTCTATCCCTAAATCTGACCGCTGATTCTATTCTGTCAATCTAACTCCTTAATCTAACCGCTTATGCTAATCCCTGATCTATGCCCTTAATGTATATCTTTCCGCTTATTCTTAGCCCTTATTCTATTGCCTCATTGTAGCGCGTAATCTAAGTGCTTAATGTATATCCGCCTGCTGATTCTGTGGAATACATATATCCCCTTTATCTGGCTCCTTATTCTATATCTAATGCGTTATTGTATCCCGTTATTGTAACCCCTTATAGCATCGTGTTGGTGTAAGTCGGTAATCTATATGTGTCGAGTGATTGTAACTTCGTAATTTGACTCCTACATGTCGATTTGAGTTTGATATTTGTGAAGATGTGGCCGTAGTATAAATAGAGTGGAATAGCTCCTTAATGTAAACTTATGAATTTCGTCAAAGTTCTTGATTGTTCATGTCTGTTAAAGTGAGTGTCATGGAACTGGTGATAGTGTCGTAGTGTAGACGAATGTTATTTCCAGAGTCATATTGTCCGTTGTAGTCCTAATATTTTTAAATCTGTCTAGGAGTTAGACATGATGTCAGTCAAAATGGTGAATCTTTTGAAAGACGGAGAGATGAACTTAATGAGATCCCTCCAGTGTTCTCGTTGTTCAGATTCACGGTCATGAAGCCCGCTAAATTGGTGGAAGTTCGACATCTCCTAAATAGAATGTCATTTATTTTGTCTGAGTTCTGGAGTCTTCATGTCTCGGAAAACAGATGTCGTTCTGTCAGTCTTATTGCTATAGTCTTTATGTCTTCGTGTGAAAGACTAAGTGAAAAAGTTAGTCTTAGTCCTACTTTCTTTCTGTATCTGAAAGTCATAATCACAAAGTCAGTCTTAGTCATCGAGTCTGTATGTTTTTTTGACTAAGAGTCGTAAAGTCAGTCTTGTTTGTTAGAGTCTTGACATCTCTCAAAGCTATCGTCATGAAGTCAGTCAAAGATTTCAAGTCTTCATGTCTCTCAAAGCCAGTGCTAGGAAGTTAGTAATGTCATGAGGTCTTATGTTCTGTCGAACTCAGAGTCATCAAGTCAAGGGAGTCCTATAGTGGTGAAAGTTTTTTGCGTATTGAAGTCAAAGTCTTTAATGCAGTTTGACTTCTGGTTTCCGTATTGGTGTCGAAGGCAGAATGTTGGTGTCTTTAGTTTTGTTACCGATGAACTGCAGTTTTCGTGTTCGCTTTTTTCGGATTATTAACCGGATCAGTTGGAAAAACTGCATCTTGCAGTGTGAAGAAATACATATCTACCGTTTTTCTCAGAAAGCTTCCAAGATATTTTATTTTGTTTGTCTTCAAACAGACGATTCATGAAAACATCAACTTATTTTTGAAACGATAGCTCATGGCATTCTCTCTAATAGGTGAACGCAGAAATTCTTGTGACTTGTGCTAATAGATTTGGAGCGAGCTAAAAGGCAAAGCGTATGAGAATTTATAGTTTCTCACTGTCAGAATTTGTTTTTTCTCTTCATCTACACAACAATCAGATTTCACAGACCTTTCATTCTTTCCGACTATTTTCGAACTGAAAATGCTCACTTTATTGAGATGATGGTATTCAGAAATGAGTTTTTGTGCATATGATTTGATTTGGATAGTAAATGTGTTTTTTTAAAGTGCTTAAATCGGTATGAAAGTGCGAAACTACCACATCTGATACATCTTTTCTTTTGGCTTACTCCAAATCTATTAGCACAAACCAAGAGGATCTTTTATTTTGACTATCGTACAGAATATCACGACGTATAATTTGAAAAAATTTAAGATTTTATCATGTACATTTGTGGAGATTAGAGATCTGCGTGACCAATTTGTCGTGACCAAAAAAAACAAAGATCATTCGATAATAATTCCCATGGCGGACGTGAAAAAATCACTCTACTTGATGTTTTGTGTTCAGAATTTTATGCTCTTTAAAATGACATAAAAAAGTGGAGGATATAATGATCCACGGCGGAGAAAACTGCAGCACATTCGTCGTGACCAGTTTTGGTCACGGCCAGTCACGGCGTTTTCTGGTCACGACGAATGTGCTGCAGTTTTCTCCCACTGTGGATCATTATATCCTCGACTTTTTTATGTCATTTTAAAGAGCATAAAATTCTGAACACAAAATATCAAGTAGAGTTATTTTTCCACATCCATCACGGAACTATTATCGAATAATCTTTATTTTTTTTGGTCACGACAAATTGGTCACGCAAATCTCTAGTGGAGATATATGGAGAATAAATTATGTTGCAAACACTCCGAGACATCTAGTATCTCTTACATTCTCTCACTGTTAGATCGTGCACATAGAATGACGATCTAAGACGAAAAAGAAAATAACATCGTCTCTTCTAGTCTAACTGGCTTAGGACATCTGCCCGGATAGCAGAAGGTGTGGGTTCGAGTCCCACGAGGAGCGCATCTTTTTCGTTCTGTCATTGTATCATCTCCTCCTTTCGACCGTATATGTAACTCTCGCAAATGAAGATTTCTTCATGTTTTCCATCATTTCTCTCCTATCAATCTTCTGTATAATTCGGTTGAAAGGATCCTCAAACGGCTGAAACTTGCACTATATTCTGTTGCAATCTGTTGATAAGGATGATAATGCCTGTACTTGGATCAAACATAAATGAATGAAGAAGGAGAAAGACGGCATTCTTTGATTCATCTAGCGATTTAATGCAGCTCTTCGATCCCCACAGGAAAATTTGTCGTCATCTATTCAAGTTTTTAGGTATTGAAAGATGTAAAAACAAGTCGAAATTTTCTCAGGAACAATGTATTTTCTTTTGAATTCTCAGGATTCTAATGATTTTACACAACAATTCCACATTAATTGAATAAGGTTTATATCATGCATCCCGTGCAATTCCTACACTTCTAAAATAGCGATCGTAACACAGGAATCAAAAAGAAGATATCCGAATGCTATTTCTGTGTTTGAGAATACTGGATAGGTTTTTCGAGATTTTTTTCGGAAACGCAAGAGTTTTCTGAAAATTCGAAAACCCTGAAGGGTTTCCAATAGATGTTCGGAAACCATGCTCAATTTTTCGGAAACGCTTCCACCGTTTCTGATGCTCGGAAACCCAAAAACGTTTTCGATAAAAAATTATCGGAAACGCAAAGGTTTTTGAGAAGGTTTTTAAATCAGAGAAGGTTTCCGGGGATAACTTTCGGTTTTCAAAAAAAGTACCAGGGTTTCTGAGAATACGCTTGAGGGTTTGCGGACCTATATTTCGAAAACCCATAGGTTTTCGGATACTCGGAAACCCTGAAGGTATTTTCAGAAACTTAACATGAGTCCGGAAACCGTTCCGGATACGTTCAAGGGTTTTGGAAAGGGTTTTCGAAGGGTTTTCGGTTTCTGAGAAAACGCTTTTTTTTTAGAGTGAAGGCTGAAGTATTTCTCTTATTATTATTTTTTATTATAATAAATGCATTGTTAACAAAGAAATTTACATAAACAATAAGTACAATATAGCTTGTAAAAAAAACGATAAAACAAATAGTTTTCAAAAACTACTAAGGTTCAGTAAAAATAAGCTGAGTATTTTTCATATAGTTTCAGAATTAATTAGATGTTCGACAAAGGTCAAATGAAGAAATGAAAATACCCAGGACGAGCATTACGAGAGTAGTAAACGGTCGTATACGGCGTCGTATGCGATCGTAACGGCCGTATACATTGTATATTACGATCGTATACGACCGTAACTCGCCGTATTACTTGCCGTCAGAATTACGACCGTATATCGTCGTGTAACGCCTTTCGTAAACGGTCGTACACAATCGTATGCCAGTTCATTTTATCATACTACACGTTAAGTTTTCGCGTCTCCCTTTTAATTTCCCAAATAAGGCAAAAACTAATATGGGTGTGGGATGTGGGTGTGGGTGTGTGTGGGTGGGTGGGGCGTGGGTGTGGGTGGATGTGGGTGGGTGGGGGTGGGGGTGTAGGCAACTATGCACACACCCACCCACCCATCCACATCCACCCACACCCATACCCACACCCCAAAACCGGATTTAGAGCAGGATTTCCCGTTTCGAAGGGGTTGCAATGGTCAAATCAAGCTGAAAATGTATCCATTCCATGGAGCTCGATGAATTCTATCTTGGTATACCATTTTCTCGTTTTGGTATAACCGATTGGCGAATCGCGGTGCGCTATATGAAAAAATGCTTGTCGTTTTGCTTATTTTTTTGTCAGTATTTTGGGTTTTTTTTCTATGAAGCGGGGGTCTTGGGAAAAAAGTAAATAGTGGAATCGATAGATCTCATTAAGATCTATCTTGGTATAGCCTACTGACGAATCCAGTTACGGAATACTCGAATTCAGCTCCAAGATATCCTACGTGAATAAATCGAACGATCTGATCTGTTTTCATTTTGGAAACATTTCCGTTCAATAGAAATTAGCAGTCATTTACTGAATAGTAGAAAAAAAATCTAAGTATCCTTCAATAACGTTCAATCTGATTTTTGCTTAGATAGATATCAAAACTTATTTGATTGCTTTTTTTTCTAATAACCATTCTTACATTCACATCATATTTCTGCAACATTTTCTATATTTTGCTGTCGACTAAAATAACTCGATGAATTCTTTTGGTATTTGGTGACTAAAAGTGTGTCTTTGTGAATCTAAAAAATCATCGACAGACCTAAGAAAATCAGGTCATTTGATGAATACTATTTTTTCTCATCTTTTATCCAGAAAATCAATGTATTTGGAATTAGTATATTTCAATAGTTACGTTCGCATGGGTAGAAACGTATGCAAAACAATCAACGAATGACGCATTTTGTTGACTGCCATCAACAGTAGGTTTCTTCCAACTTACAAAGAACACAACACATCGTCGACATTTCTAGGATTTTTTTTAATTTTGAAGTTAGCTCTTGATTATGCGAACTTGACATACAGGATTTTTAATTCTGACCCATCAAACTTTGATTTCACTCTCGTGTTGACTTATTTACTGACTTTCTCTATAGATTTCATATGATCATTGTGCAAACTCAGGATCCCAGGTCAAATAATCTGACAATAAGATCTTATACGATTCTTACAAGATCATATATCATCTTAATGTGCGATCTTGTAGGGTGTGGGTGTTGGTTATTTATTCACACATACCTACACCCACACCCTTTAGTGATGATGTATATACAGTGTAGGAGTTTTTGGGTTGATGTTTTGATATACCTGAAAACTCAGTAACTTTCGAATCTGACCAAACAAAATTGAAATGTTGTTTCTGCAAGAATCTGACAGGTTAAAAGAAGTGTATCAATTAGAATATCAAAACAAAATTTGTTTTAATGGACACATATGTCGAACGAATATGAAATTAGAAATATTTTCAAAAAGAATGAGTGTTGTTCTTTGAGAAGTCTTCACAACGTAGTCTTTTGAAAGGTTTATTTTTCTCTACAATCACTACAAAGTGACGAATATGTGAATTACTCAATATGATGATTTATGTTGTAAAAAGAGAAACGCAAAACATTCTTCTTCTTCTTATGCATTTAGTTTTTCGTCGACATGCTGAGTGTAAATACAAATGTACAGATAAAATCTAAATTAATCCTTTTTCATCATCTATTTCACAAAAAAAATCATGAAATAAAACTAGTGTTGCTTCAACAGAAAACAGGAAGTACGTTGATCTAGGACCTTATAACAATTTGGTTACTAAAATGAAACTGCAGTGAAATTTTAATGTGATGACTTTGATTTTTATGAAAAAAAAATGAAAGTAATAGAATGAATAGATGTAAAATTCATGAAAATAGTGTAAGTAAAAGATGAATTTTGATTTTCTATTAAAAATGAAATACTAAAAATAGAGATGGTATAGAAGTATTCATAGTAATGTATTAGCGTTTGATTTTTCAAAACAATTAGACTTATGAAATAAAAATCATGTGAACCTACTTAAAATAATCGAATGATTGTGACTTTTTCGAAATAATCAAATCGACAAATTTTTTCAACGAATATTAAAAGTAATTATTTCAATACATTTTTTTCAATGTTCTAAATATCAAGGATCAATATGAAACTAAAGAGAGTATTATTTCGTTTACTCATCAGAAATAAATTTCGACGTTTAATTACAATGCGCTCTTATATGTAAATATCGATGCATATGTTCTCATTCTAACGACACGAAACGCACACGATACCAAAAAAAAAAGAACGAAGAGAATTGAAAGAGCAAAACATATTTGATGGTGAGCACACTGTTGAAAGAAATTGTCTATTTCATGTGAATGTCATGCTTCGTGGATTCATGTAATTAAATATGTTTACGTGGGAGAAAAAAAAACATGTTATTTTTCCAGTGATACATACGAAATAAAATCGATTGCAAGCCTACACAACGATTTCACACATTTCAACATCACGGAATACGTAACTACGCTTCATTTTCAACATTACTGGTCTACGCATAGAATTAAAGTCAGTAACTACTAACAAAAAAAATGAGCGGACATCGTAATGAAGCATTTCGATTGTCAGACAGTTAATAGAAAGAAACTCGATTGAAGTTAATCAGCATATGAAATCAGCCGTCTTAATTGCAATGGTTCTTAGAAGTAACATAATCGTATCACAAACTATATCAAAACCAATAACTATTGAAACGTTTACAGTTCCACTGTGGCATATAGTCGTAGAAAACAGGAATCTCATTCATGGGTGACTAATATAGCAGACAATTCGGAAACGTCTGATACAATATTTTAATGGTATAGAATAAGAAAGCATAAGTCGGTATGAAGTTGATATCAGTTTACACCAGCCTTCAAGTTGTGGGTGGCTTTGGGTGTCTTGAAAAGGACTAACACCCATACTCACACTCAAAGATCTTTTTTTGATGTTGAGGAAAAGTTGAGATACGACTATATTAAATTATGCAGATAAGTTATAGGATGAGAGTCGGTTTTTATTCCATGTGTTTGATTACGATCAAACTACAGCGTAGTTGCGGCGTGATTATAATGGTACTGTAGTCTGTAGTTGCATCAAATTAAGATAAGCAAATCATAGCAATTCTTAGATACAATGAAAAAGTTTCAATTACGTGTCACTACATAGTACTTGTTAAAAAACGAGACGACATCAGCAAGAGTTTCGGCTTGTTGTTATTTCTATAATAAATTTATTAGGAAGTTTCAGATAACTTGACCGAAGATAATGATGAATGGGCAATCCAAGTATTAAGTTACATATTCATTTTATTGATATTTTTTATTATGAAATATTAATAATTCATAACAGAAATACTAGTAAAATCAAATCTGATCGAGAATTCGAATTCACGATGCTTGAAAATTCAAATTCTCTGTTTCGATGCCAAATAGAGTACATATATAAATCATATTGTATCGATTGTAACAGAATGATCTATTAACCATACTCTCATAAATGCTTGCGTTTATAAGATTATTAACTAGGTACGATCTTGTAGTAGAGTATAACTAATTCGAAGAAAGGAGAAAACTGTATGATTCTTTAGTAACAGAAACCAAGGATAGAGCAATGTGAATAATGAAGCGCTGTTGTGTACATCTGCAGCGAAGCAAACTTAGTATCTGAACGTACTTTTCATTACGAGCAATAGGTTTAAGCTGAGAGCAGTTACAATTAAAATTTCACAATGATGCATAACTATGATACACTTATTAAAAGAAAGGGGCGACATGAGTCAAAAGAATCCTTCGAGAAGCGAAAAAGAAGTCAACATATTTCTTATGTGAAAGTATTTTTCTTTGAATAGTTTATAGCACAGTTAGTATCAAAATGAACAAAAAAAAGCAACTTCATATTCTTTATATGTAAAATTATTTACGATGAAAAATAACACTGATCATACACATATATATGTATAAATCTACAATAGACTAATTTCTTCATTAAAATCAAATCCAAGACGAAGAAATAGAAACATTTGAATCGTTTATTGTTGACTGATCAATATGAAAAAGAGGTTTATTTATTTATTTATGATTGTATGGAAAAACTTTCCTAGTTTTTAATATCGTTATTCATCATTAGAAGTCGTATCTTAATCATCGACTTAGAAAAGACAAATAATTAGATTTTTTTTAGTAAAATTGGTTAAGACTAACGATGATGTAAAATCGAAAATTATGTACTGAATTTTATTGATAGAATATTTTAGATATGTTGAAACTTAGCAATGAAAGAAAATCATGATATGTTTCAATACATATTTTTAGATGAAGAATCAGTTAAGATCAAATGTATGTTGCGTCGTAGTATATCTCTAATTTGTCTCTACATTTCTATTTATTTTTTCATTGAAAAGAAAAATGTAAATTCTTCTGAAAATGTTTACATTATCTATGGAAAGTAATCTACATGAATTTCGTAAAGAAAATTTGTGCAACATAAATTATGTCAAATTATAGTCATTAACAAAACAAAAATTATTTGTGCTTTAGAAATTATTTCTTATCAGAAAATTCTAGCGATTTCACATAGAAAATACACAATCAATCGGTTACAATGTAAGTTACAGAAAATTATTTGAACTACTAACAATAATGTCTGTGAACTGTCTTATAAAATATATTCCTATTTAATCTAGATAAAATATCTTTAGTGTATCAGCGTTGTTTCAATAAAAATCTCGCTTAATAGACAAAACCTTACTGTCAAACATCAACGAGTTGAAACTTCATGGAAACTGAATTTGAACCACAACAAATCGTTCCTATCACTGATGAAACAATACAAACTCCAACAACTTTGTATATATATATATGTTTTTCTTGCATTTCAAATCATCATTATATAAATAATCTTTTCATTAGACAAATCTCATATGGGTCGACACAAAGAACGTTAATAGGAGCATTAGCATTTACTATATTCGCGATCATAGTCATGGCTGTTGGTATACTGATTGTCTGTTTCAAAGCGCCAAAAGACGCAAGTATGCTTTCTTTTCTTTTTCTCTTGATAGGAAAATGATATATTTTTTTTAATCAGACAATTCAAATCATGTGAAAATTTGTCATAAAAGTATGAAACAAGCACAGGAATAATCTAAATAATTAAAATTTCGAAGACTTTCCAATATTTTCTGTGTACTGTACTTGCTTGATAATTCATTTTTTGCGTCTTTTCACTTTCGAAAATTATTCAAAAAGAAAATAGATGATTTGACAAAAATAATTAAATTAAATTTCTTTATTCAAATGCATCATATTCAAACAGTACTGTAGGGTACTATAACTTGTCATATTATGTCTAAATTAATCTCGAAAGAATAAATAAAAATTTTGATAAGACATTTTAGGATTAGAGTTTATTTATAAGAAAATATACTGAAAAATTTTATATTTTATTATACATGAAGTTCTTCTCATATGCACACTTACATTTAATGATCTAATTTAAAACAATTTCATAGGTATAAATATCCAATTTATTTCTAAAACTTTTATTTTTTTTTATTTTTAAAGAATTTCAAGTGATTCTCGCAATTTTTTCTATATTTTCTTGCTTACAGTTTAAATTTACGATTGCTGTTACGATGTTTTTGTTAACTAATGGAATAATGAATAGAAAACTAAGAGTAAAAATAATTATCCATGACGATACGTACTTGTTAGATTCAGTTGATTATCATAAATCATTGGTTTGACATACCATTCAATGCGTTGATGATATTACTACAAAAACACCAAAAGTATATTTCTAGACAAATTCAAACTTCGGTTTTTATATTAGATTTTATGTTCTGACCTTTATAAACATCTACTTGTATGATTAAATGCGAATAGAAGTTAAAGATTCTCAAGTGAGCAAAAAATAGGGTGGACGGGCGACAGGACTAGTCCGAAAAAGTTCGCCATATCAGTCAAGCCTAGTCTGATAGGTCTTCCATGTCTATCATGATTACTCACCTTGATAAGAAATGTCCTGTAGCTATGTCTGCCCAGTCAGACAAAACTAATAAAAAACGGCTACTATTTAAGCGGTCAGTAAAATAAATTAAATGATCAGTAAAATAGATGAAATGGTCAGTAAGATAAATGGTTAGTAAAAAGTATATAAATGATCAGTAAAAAGATTAAATGGTCAGTACTTAGATTATCACTCATATAAAAAAAAAGATTGGAAAAAATCTAATTTTAATCGATTTTTTAAATCAAACCAGTGATTAAAATAAATTAAATTTATAAATATTAATTTTAATGGCGGCGACGGTAAAATGCGTTTTCTCAAACTTTATGTTGAAAAGTCAGATGTTCGATCGCTTTTTCGGACTCCTTGCCTCGGAAAATTAGTAGATATGATGCTAGATCGACCTTTGACATAAATTCCATGCTTCAAGACTCGATATCATTTGGTACTTATTCATTTAAAAAGAAAAACTATTAGAATTGATTAAAATCGATTTAAAAATTTGAATTGATTTTAATAGATTAAAAATCGAATAATCTGACTAAAATTGAGTAAAATAGTCAATGAAAAAATTTTAATCGGTTAAAATGGATATTTATAAATTTAATTTATTTTAATCACTAGTTTGATTAAAAACCTGGTTAAAACTGTCCCATTTTAATCGATTTTTAATCACAAAAAAATCGATTAAAATCAGATTTTTTCCAATCTTTTTTTTTATATGAGTGATAATCTAAGTACTGACCATTTAATCTTTTTACTGATCATCTATACATTTTTTACTGACCATTTATCTTACTGATCATTTCATCTATTTTCCTGACCATTTCATTTATTTTACTGACCGCTTAATAATATCCCTAAAAAAACGCGTTTGTACGCGTTATTTTGACGTTTTTTTCCGCTTGAAAACACTTTGAAAAACGTTAAAAGCGCACATTTCAACGCGTAAAAACGAGCTTTTTCTCTATTTTTGACTGCCTGGGAATATAAAGAAAAAACTTCTGATAATATGAAGTTGCTTTCAAAATCAATCTTTTATTTTATCTAACTTTGCTATCGACAACCAGAGCTGATGAATTGAGAGATCCTTTCAGTGCGTGTACATTTTTTTTTAAATTTCTCAATGCAACCGAAAATAAAGTAGCACTATACTTTCCAACACCGTCAAAAATAATTTCAAATAAAATACAAAACATCAACTTTACCAGTTCTCTTGAAGAACTTAAGTATTTATTCAGGAAAACTTGTGAAAATAAAGGCGCAAATATATCTTTTATATCATTTGTTCAGCAGTACCACATCGCAATTTTTGATACAGTTTCCTTGTGCTTCTAAATATCAGTGCACACAGAATGTGACGAATTGAGTAAAGAATGATGGCATTAGAAATTTTAGGAGTTATATGATTCCCACTCAATCTTTTCACCAAGATGTA
>CAJNOP010001916.1:0-21923 GCA_905250075.1 Rotaria sp. Silwood1 | reverse complement strand
CAATCATTATTAGCATAAAAAGAATAGTGGCAGCCTAAACATCATTACTTTGATGTTCTAAACCAATATTTCCAAATACGAAACGAAATTTCAGATTTGGAAAATTTTTATGAAAATTCATGTCTGTGCGTTACTTAATGTTTTATCAATAGCTCGTTCATTTTTCTATGTATTTGTCTTTTGTATTCACCAAAAGATAGCCCTGGCTTTCAGCTACAAAACCCTCTCTCACAAAATTAATTAACATGGAGTGGTTCACAGGATTTATCATCTTTTCCGCACCAACTCAAAACCGAGAGCCTTTTTTGTCTGTGTGTTACCGACCAATATTTTTCTCATTAAATCCAAACAACTAAACGGTTGAGGCTCAAACTTTCAAGTATTATGGATTTTGTTTACTTACATATTTGTTAACAATTACAAGTCTTTCTGTCTTACCATTCTCTAGATACATTCATTCGAGGCTGAAAAAAACATCTGTGCGTTACCTGCGTTTTGCATGTATAGCTTACAGATATAATTAGCCTTGTGAGCCATACTATCCCTGCATTTGTAGTTTCCAGCAGTCAACTAATATTGGATAGCATTGTAATATTATCGATGATTGGGTGATTTTTTTTGTAGATGCAAACTGGACTTGAATGTTACAAATGTGGAGAGCTAGGCCATATCGCTCGATTTTGCAAAAAAAATATAAGGAATACATATTATGAAAAAACTTCATGTTGGTAAGACGTTTATTGTATATTTTTGTGGCTTATTCAATTGTATTCGAGTAGATTAGCATTTCTTGGATGTTTTTTTTCGCTTTTAGTTATAGATGTCATCGTCCTGGACATTTTGAACGTGACTGTGGCAAATACTTGCCTCAATCTATACAATGCTATCGTTGTCAGAGTTTTGGTCATATTGCACGGAATTGCAGCATGCTATCAGATGGCTCTCAATCTAAAGATACAAAAAATTCCACGCGAAACTACCAATATTCAACACCTTCAAAACAAACTGCATGCCAATCGCTGAATTCATCAGCAGTAGGAGCTGCTCAACAACGTAAGTATTCATGAGTATTTCTGATTTATACAATACTAAGGCATGCGCAAGCCTTCTTTTACAGATGCTTCTCGAACAGCTACGATGTCGTCAGCGAAAATTGTTCAGCATTGTCAAGGCGGCTTAAAAAAACAAAAAGTATGCCACATTTTTTAAGAAATTTTCCAAGTACGATAATACTGAAAGCATAGAAAGAAAGGACAATCTATTATTCTTACCAAAGTCTTCTTCATAAAAATTGACTTTGTGAGGGACTGTGCTTCCATGAAAACTGTAGCTTGCTAATTAAATCGACTTTATTAATTTTTTTTCATAGTGCTCTTTATTGTCTATGGATAAATTGTTTACATGTTCAATTGTATAGTAGAAAAAACGTGTAAAATTTCACGTCGCTTAGAAGTATTTTGATTTTTAGACTGTTGTGACTTTTCTGCATTCAACATCGCATAAAAATAGTGCAACGACAAAGCTAGAAGCACTAGCAAATGAGCTATTGTTCGGTTTATTCGAATATCTCTCCACTGTTCATCTCTTTTGTGCTTTTCATGGTCTCAATGCTCGCATTGATGCATTGCTTGCGGTTCATTGTCGTACTTATTATCTCGACTTTCGTTCTGTATCTAAATCTGATATGCAACTTTTTTGCCGTTGGCATCTTCCGTCGAACATCAATCAAACCGTGTTTCTTTATCTCTCCAATGATGGCCGTGATTTCAAACGAACTGATTTTTTCATATCCTATGGATTGAATCTATGTGAATTCATTAATTTGCGATCATTATCATTGTGTTGTATTCGTTCCGAACCGATAATGAACAGAATGATGACCGAATGGTCCTATCTCCCTCATTTGACTCATATAAAACTAGTCAAGTGTCACTCTGCTTTTGGATCCGCAGATACTACCCGTCTGTCCAATTCTATTTGGAGTTTGCGCAAGCTGACTCATTGCTGTCTGGATACTGAACAATGCGTTTTTTGGACGCCAAGAGTGATCTCATTATCTCTCGAATATGTCGCAATCCAAGGCCATTATTGTCGGTTATATCAACTAGCTGTACTAGCTAAACGGACACCCAACCTTCGAAGCATATGCACACAACATCACGATCTTAATGATAATGATTATCTCTCATCACCTGTTCTATCAATTACTGCTTTCAAACTGCTCAGTATATATTCAAGACCTGTCATGATGAATCTTCTGCAGAACATGCCCAACTTAAAACATTTGACCGTTGAAACATTCTATCTTAACCTGGATGGTTATCAATGGGAAAAAATTATTGTTCAATATTTATCTAAGCTACGAATTTTTCGACTTAAAATGCACATACAATTGACTGGTATCAAGAACAATGAACAACAAATCGATATACTTTTCGATTCATTTCGAAGTCCATTTTGGGTTGAGCAACGTCGATGGTTTGTTAGATGTCATCCGATGCTATATAACGATTATAGTGACATCCTTATCTATACGTTACCTCTAGCATTTGTGAACCTTGACAAAAGTATGATGAGACTTCCATACAAATCGACTTGTCCTTATGATAAAAGTCACTAGCCATTGTATTGGATACATCGGTTCTTCAATAAAGGGTGTGGGTGTGAGTGTGGATTCATTTAATCACACCAACACCCACAACCCACACCCAGACCCACACCCACACTATGATCGTATGGAACGAAAAGAATCCTCATTGGAATAACAATAAAGCACGTAGGCGTCGCTTATTCGTTGAAGAATTAGGGAAAAGTCTAACCGCTCATCTTCTTGATCACTGCTCGAAAACTTCTAAATTTTTACATAAGGATATCCAAAATAGCATTGGCCATTATCGGTTATACTGTCATAAAGTAACCATCAGCAGAATTCAGTGAAAACTTTACATACTCAAAACCTGAACGATGTTCGCTTTGTGATCGTTCTAAAGATAGAAAAGTTCGAAATAAATGTTATCATTGTTCAGAACGGATTTGCGATGAGCACTCTGTTCAGCGAATTTTTGTATTAACTGTTCTAAATAAAGGAAAACTATAATTCTAATAATTACTTTACAAGACTGAAGAGAAAAATAATCTAATTTCGGCAAGAATACTGGTTTAGTAATCAAAATCATAGAATACGAATACATGTTCTCATATTATCTCCAAAAATTAAGTTGGACATCGGAGGATTAAAAAAGAATAGTAAACATTTCAATAGAAATAATTCTGTGAAAGGAAAAAAATATTCTGTTTTTTTTTAATGTTTCTATTTACAATGACACATCGCTTGATTCTTCTATTAATATTATATTTAGATTTCTTACTGATGATAGACGTGTTCGTTAAGCAGCTCTTCCAGTTTTTCTTAAGTGTGTAAATAATAGAGATGTTCAAAAGATAGTTTTAGTTTTTGCAAGACAAACTTTTCAAATTTTGTTGTATGAAGTTGAAACATACGAGAAAATCTGATAGTATTATAATGAATTATTTCTATGAAGAGATTTTTGTAACATTTCAATGCATAAGTCGATTTTTTTTGCAGTAACTTAGTTATTAATCATTTATTGATTTTAAGCCTTTTTGATCACTATTGATTTTTCGAATGTCTAATGGTCAATAGATTATTTATTTAAATTGATTAATTCACCTTGTCAACGGATATATTAAATCTATCATTGATTAGAACAATCAAATACTTTTCTAATAATATCAAATGATAAACTACAATCTGACAACAATTTGACCATTTTTTTTTCATCATCAATATATTGAACTTCGTTTACTTATACGTTTTTTCAAACATCGATTTATATAACATTATCTTAATAATATAAAACTATTACTCAATATATTTAATAGAACCATTAGAAGTGAGGAGAAAAACGAATGTATTCGATTTTTCTCAATCGTTTCTTCTTTTTTTTCAAGATTTGTTCAGATAACGCAAATCATATGAATCATATTCAATCAGCAGAAAAAAAAATTTCCTTTTTTAATCAACTCAAATCATCTTTTTTTTTTTTTGTAAAGAAATATTTATGAAAATGTATTTGTTTACTGAGAATTTTCTCAATATAAGCCGATCAAATAGATAAACATAAAAAATAAATTATTCATCTATTGTTTGATCAGATCAACAAATAAAAAAAGATGTTTTCAAAGTAGCACAAATAATTCGAGTAATTCGAAACATTGAACTAGTTTACCTATAAGGGACTCGAACAAATTTTTTCTTCAATTTTCATTGAATATTTCGATCGAACTATTTCAAAAATATTCACAATTATGATTTTTTTGAGTGGAACATAAATTTCTATAGTGAATTTTTCAGTTTTCACTGCAGAAAAGAAGTTCGATAGTTTTAGATCTGAAGAATATATTTGATCATATATCTAGTTTATCGAAGAATAGTTGACTTTCATATTGAATTTTCAGAAGATCAGAACGAATTCATTTCTTTTTAAAAGAGAATAAAAGGGATTGAAATAACACTGAAGATACAATTCCGATGTAACTGCATCAAGGATTCATCAACAACAATAAATACGGACAAAAATAAGAAAGATAATTGTAGACATTTAAGTACGTTTGGAAATAATTCTTCTACACTGAAATTATTCGAATTAATACTTTTATTATATTAAATACATCAAAGTTTGTTAATTTCATTTGAAAAAAATAATCGCATTCGGATAATTATTTTCGATAAGCTTAATCTCTATGAAATCACTTTTAAGTCTTTTTTTCTATAGAAGATTTATCAAAACATTTTCATGAGACATTTAATTATCTCGAATCAACATTTTATTTTAATTAAATTAAAATAGATCAATGTACACAAGAGTTTATTAGTTTTTTATTGAAAAGTTAATATTTAAAACGTGCCTACGGACAAAACTTTACATGGAACTCGTATAATTAAGGTTTATGGAAAGTTCTTAGCTAGAGAAAGAAAATTTCAATATAAGAATGTCATAATAAGAGAAATATTCATTTTGTGAATCTCAACAGTCTTAACGAGAATAATTTCTAGTATAAATGTGTCAAATATTTTGATTTGCTTTTAATTTTATATCCGATTATTGAATCAGCTGGCTTACGCGAGTGATTGGCAAGGCACGCTGCTATCAATATTCTATTGTAGGATAGAAACAGACAACAACTTTTAAGCATTGACAAAAGCTTATCTCTATGGAAATGTGTTTCTATTGACAGTTTAAAAATAATCGTTTCTCTTAATAGAACATTCTTTTAAAAATATTCTTTTTATTTAGGTTTTCTTAAATCTTCATCAACTTGCAATCGTTTCATCATTTGTTAAATGTTTCTTGACAAGTATCATTCAACAATTCTTTTACTTTTATTCACAGAATAAATATTCAACAACCGATCATTTATCTATTTTGTTTACGTAACCTATCAACTAGAAATAGTTATACGAAACTAAAGTAAACAAACGAATCCAATCGATTCTCTTTTTCTTTCTATTTCATATGTTTTTATTTAACTAAAGGTTAGTATTTAAAAAAAAATAGTCATACAAATAGAATTTGATTTACAAGTTGCTTTAATCGATTTGTTTAATTACTATTCATTTCTATTATTAGAGTTTGTTAAATGATCATCAATTTAATTCTATTTCGAATCTTTCATGTATTTCGAAATAGGATTTTCTCACTCATACAATCAATTTGTTTTAAATAAATAAATAAACTATATCAGAATACGTCGTTTCATCACATTTTACTTATCGTATTGTTTAATTTCTTCTTATTTTACAACATCATAGATTTTATTGAAAACAAGTTATTTTAGTATCACATTTAATAAAATATTTTCATTCATTATTAATAATTCTTTGTTTAGCTTCAACAGCAGCAAAATCGATTGTTTAAGATTTATTTTATGTCCGATTTGAAATAAATAAAATAGAATTTGAAGCACAACAAATACTTATTATTCAAACATTACTTAAACTTCTTCGATAAAATCGAGTAATATTAGATTATAAGAAAAAGTTGCTTTACAATAAATAAAAATTCTTTAAAAGCATTATTAAACAGTGGTGAATACAGCATATCCTTCTATAAGTTTTCAGATATCATAGAAAGTCAATATGAGAAAATTAGTTAAATCGACAAGACCACTTTTCTCATTGAAATTTATCTTATTGAAGAGAAAAAGATTTATAGATCAGTCGGTAAGCTTATTTATACTATTAATTTTATCATAGCAATTCGAATTCAATAATTCTTCAAAAATCAATTATTTAAAAATAATTACCATACTGGTGTGCACAACTCAAGAAATTTTAGAGACAATACTCTTCACTCATATTATTGATGAAAGATATCACAAGAAAAATTTTCAAGTAAACTAGCCATCTTAATTATTCTAAAGTTTATTATATTTCTACTGAAAAAAAAAAGTAATAGCATTAATATTGTTAAGATTTACAATTGTTAACATTTATTTTTAATAATGTTCGATATGAAGATGAGAAATAGAAAGGTCTTTTACGACAAATTGTCGGTGTACTTATTTTCAATTTACAATCACATTTTACTCTTGCTTTATCTAAGAATTTTTTTTTCAATTATCTCGAATTTGACGTTACTTTGTTCTTCAAATAGGATCAATTTGTTTAGATAGGAATTCTGCAAAAAATAACACAACCTGTTTTTGTGTCATCAGTTCAATGACAACCAATCGATCCATTTTTTTTGGATTTTCGAGCAATCGCAAATAGAAATATTCTGTGTTTTTCTTTATGAAAAAAATTTGCTTCTAATTTAAAATTTTCCTATTAGGATGTCAATTATAAAACTATAAAACGATAGTTAAAAAAATCTAAATATAATTATTCAATGTATGATAGAATATTCAATGAACGATCCTATATTAGCTAGATTGAATAACAATTTACCATCAGTTAATCGAACACGAGATGAAACTTTTTCTGATTAAGGATTTCAAATGATTTTATTTATAATGTTAAAAACTATTATTTTCATTTTTTCTTTTGCCTTCAGAGCTCATATTCGTATTTGACATTATATAGTTTTACGAATTTCAACTTATACTGGACAACTGTCTGGTCAAATCAAAATGACAACTATTTATTTATGGATATTATGGAACAATGATAATCAATAAAACTAATAGTGTATTTCTAAACACTAATATTATAGTTAACCAATAGAAATATCATATAGAGCTACGAATAAGGATGTAAAAGGTTTTCGACGGAATGATTCATTTAGAAATTTCGATTTCGAACGTTAACGATGAAAACTATCCGAATAGATAAAAACTGATAACTAGCCATAGAAATAAGATGGTTTCTATTTGGTCTAATGTGAAAAGAATGTTGAGCTTTGACTATAGTTTATTCTCAGTGAGATCCATCTTTATGGAAATTTTCAAACTTTCTCTCAATATTCTTCAGCTAGTTATTGGATTTATCCTTTATGATTGTCTCATATAAATCATTTATTTGAGATGAAACTTCTTATCGTTTTATTATATCTTTTATTTTATTTTAGATAAACAATTTCGAAGAATTTTAAATTATTTACCTTACTTATTCATTTATGATGAAATTTTACATTGTCTTGACACATTTTCATATATAATCAAATAAAGTTAATACTTTTAATTATTATTATCATTTATGTATGATTATTATTAGATTGAAGACATATTCTCAATATGCTTTGTGATAGACAACAAGCATGATGATCATCAATATTAAACCTAACATTGTTACTAATATATAAATACGTTATTAATTACAATCTTAAATCTTATTTAATATATATCATTATGAATTATATGTTGAATATATAACATGAATAATAACACATGATTAATTTGTATTTACAGCTATTTTTTGAAAAAGTCATACAAATACATTATTTATTTGCTCTTATAGATCGTAGATCAGTTACGAGTCATTTTTTTTTGTTAAATCAACATGTACTAATTCCGAGAATTTATTAGAACGAAATAAATTCTTATTATTATCATTAAAAATTCTTTGTAGACTTAAAGGAATAAATTGAGATGAAAATGATATTTTATTTGTTTTATTACTTGAATAATATCTTATATAAGTATATGTCTATGAATTATATTTATTCGAATAAATTGTTTGTCATCGTATTGAGATGATTTCAACACTTAATAAACAAATATTAAATAAACAATTCTTAACGAAATATTTACTTTCAATGTTCTAACTATTATCAATAAAAAAAAATTGATCAGTCCTATTAAAAAAGATTTTAATAATCTTAATTGTCATACTGCACATTTTCTACTTCACTTTATAAAAGATAAGTTTATTCTCCTACTGACATAACATTAGAAATCGACAGGTACATGCTTGAAAATCTAACTTAAACAATAAATACCATTCATTATGTCAAAGATATGTTTGAAACTTAATTTATCGAAATAAATATTTCTATTTCTAATAAAAATTTTAATCGAATTAAAAGAAAATGTTTGTTTTAGTTGGACATTGTTTATGTTTTAATAATAGATGAGATTTTTTAATAATTGAAAACTTCGAGAAATATTTTTAAATATAAAACTAGTTGTGCTACTCTAGTTACATATAGAAAATAAGGAGTATTAATAATCATTTCTTTATTAATATGCAAACGAAAAATAAAATATATATCGTATAGGAACTAAATAGCTCTCTGTTGTTAAAATCTAGATAAAATAAACATCTGGTGACGGCAATCTACTTTTTCATATAGTATGTCCTTTTATTTAATATTAATTTATGATTATCTTCATCGATATATTTTCTTTCTATTGATATTTCTTAAGGAACATGAAATCATTGTGTTTCAATAGAAGGTACGACAGAGTAATATAATGTGTTTGAATAGGTTTTTTTAATCACGTTTGAGTAGAGAACAAACTGAAAAATAGAGAACTTCCTACAAATTTTATTGATATGTTGTTTACAAAACAGAAAGACATGTTGCTAAAGCTTCTTATTTACAACACAAGGAGTTTCATCATATTCCATATTGTAACCATCATAGAATTGCATCAGACGCTTTTTCTTAAGCGCAGTTACTAAAAATTTACTTCACACTACACCGGTTTCGACAATCTCTCTCATTTTTAGTGAGTAAAATCTTTACTTATATGATAAAAAGGAAACTTTCTAAATTCTGGAAATTCATGGAATATTAAACAGCTATGAAAAGAACCAAGACAATTGAAATTTACAATATTTATTAAACAATTCAATTTTACATTGTAAAAAACAACAAAATATATTATTCAATAATATTTAATTGTATGTAGTCAAACAAAATATTGCCATAACCATAGTATAAATTAATTCGAAATCCAAAATAAATATCCGATAATTCGAATATTTTTATTTTACCCATCGTTTCATTAAACCAATTAGTATTACCATGTAATAAATAGTTTGATTCAAACCAATCAAAATTCATTTTTTTCCCATCGCATTCACAATCAAGACCATGATCAGCTAATGCATAAAAATAACCTTCCACATTTTTTTCTACTGCATGATTTCTACTACAACGTTCATTATAATATGTGAAATATTCATTGGTCTTATTCAATTTAATACGACATATAATTTCATAGATTCCAGGTAATATTGATTTAAATTTTCCTTTTATACCAGCTAGATACATCGATCGAAATGAATATAAGCGGACACATCGACCTGTTAAACTATTTGAATCATATACATGATTGAGATATTTTTGGACGGGACAATGTATATGATTTCGTGTACAAGATAGATCTATTACAAATAAATCAACACCTAATAAACGTTTAGATTCAATTAAATAAAAATAAATTAATTTATACATTGATATTTGTAGAATATTTTCTTTATTTAAATATTTATTTTTATTGAAATAAGATTCAAATAATTCTTCAATTGTTAATGACATTTTTAATTCATTTGTGCGTGGACGTTGTTTTTGTTTAACTATACTTTTATGAGCTATATAACCATCACTATTATCTTTACTATTTAATACATTCAATAACCAAATATTACACATTTGGAACTCTAAATATCTTCGAAAATATTTTTCAAATTTTCGTATATCTTTTTCTGTACGATATAAAACATAATTGGAATTTTTCTTGTTTTGAAATATTTCATTAACATAACGTTGATATAATTTCGATCCAAAATGATTTTGAATTAATATCATCCAAAAATAATTATCTTTTTCGATTAAAATATATAATTGTTTGCATGTTTTTGATAAGTTTATAATATCAATGAAAGATAAATATTTACATATATTATATAAAACATGATGTGGAAGATCATTTATATACATTTTTATCTGAAAAGAAAAATATAATAAATTTTGATAAATGATCTCAAATATGAAAAAGAAAATGAAAGCGAGAATCAAAAATTATTCGACGATAATACGCTGGACTATGTAACGATTTTCACCGTTACACTTCACTGCCCTTCTCTTCTTTTCTTTATATAACTTCTTCCTTAATGTGTTGACTTTGACCATATATCTCTCTCTTCCTCTTCTCTTTCTCTTTTCTTATGTGACAACTATATAAGAGTGTGTTCGTAGCAGAGATGGGCAAGTCAGCTATTTTTTTTCACTCAAGTCAAGCCAAGTCAGTGCTCGAAAAAAATATATTTTCAAGTCAAGTCGAGTCATCAATTTGAGATACGCCATTGCAAGTCAAGTCAAGTCAAGTCTCAAGTCATTGACTTGAATGTTTTTTTAAATTTCATAATTTAGTTATGTATCAATTTATTGAAAAAAATTTTATATAAGTCCCTGATACATTGACCCGACCAATTTGATTCATAAGTTTTTATATTTACATAAAATTTATCTCGTATTGTTTTTGGCATACTACCAGTAGTTTGGGATGTTGTTTCAGTTGAATCAGTCAATGTAAGGAAAGTACTGGAACAGTTGATAATACACACACATCTGGAAAATCATGTGAAAGATGACTATCAACTTGTCAAATTAAATCACTCATATTCAGTTGTAGTACAAGTTGTAATTGATCTAACCAGTTTAATACAATAGGTCACGTATAATTGCTTATATACTTGCGAATGTCGATGTCAGACAGTGTCTTTTGTAAGACCAAACAGACTAGACGAATAAAACAATGAATTAAGAATTCTTTAATTCATTGTTTTATTCGTCTAGTCTGTTTGGGACGTTATTTGATACGCACGGGTCAAATATAACCTGACAAGAATCTAAAATGCATTGAAGTTGCAAAGAATATATGACTTGACTTGTATTTTTTGTCCAGTCACAAGTCAAGTCACGTCAAGTCATGAGTCACAATAAAATTTTCTTTGACAAGTCAAAGACAAGTCGCAAGTCATTAAAAAAAATTTTCAAGTCAAGTCAAGCAAGTCAAAAATGACTTGACTTGACTTGCCCATCTCTGGTTCTTAATGATATAGATACAACTGGATTGATGAAGTAGCTCAATAAACATCATTGTCGAGGGTAGCGATAGCGCTACATCTCCAATTTGTCATAGACTATATTCAAGAAAGAACAGACAAGAATGATAAAGTTTTAGTCGTATTTATTTAACTTTTGGTACTAATGATCCACTTCAATCTTCTAATCTATAAGTATCTATGAGAAAATAATCTTTTTAGTATCTATTCTTTCAATGCCTTATTTGCATGAGATCAAATATTTAATTAATCAATTCAGCATTACTATATAACTGATGAATTATTAGTTGTAAAAGGACTAGTTTCTTTCGAACGAAATCGGAACTGCTCAAGTGTCTATAATGTGTTCATGTATGAGAAACGAATGGTGTTTATTAGTTGACCTAATTTCGATTGACGAAGTCATGAAATCTGTCTATTAATAGAACATAACACAGTTAAATTATGCTAGAAGCGGCAACATTTACTTTCATTATCCACTGAATACTCGAATTCATCTGATCCTTATTCCTTTTATTTGATGACAAATTAATATCCAAATGTATAGAAAATTTTCCAAAAAATAACTCCAAAGTTGTTAATAAAAAAAACGAATAAGTATCTGCATTGTTTTACTATCAAACGAAAAAAGAAATAACTGTTCTTTTTTATATCATCATGTGATTGAATTTGTATTGCTAAATCTAAGAAACATTGTTTCAATCATCGTCATTATCTTCCTTTGGATTATTATCATCATCCTTTGGATCATCATTCTTTCAAACTTCGCCTAAATTCGATCAGATTACAACCTCGAAGATCTAAAGAGGATTCCTAGTTCTCGGCTCTTATAGAATCCAATGAATACCATGGAATCGCGCTGAATTTCATAGCATCCAAGAACAAGAATAATTAACCACGAAAATTCAAACGAACCATTTCAACACAAATAGCAGTGACTAAAACACTTTATAAATTTATATACCTAACTGTAATTGAAAAGTAATACTTTTCATCATTCCACTGAACCGTAAATTTTCCAATTCAAGGTAACCAAAGTCAGTTTTCAATCTGGCTAGTTTATCTAACTTTCCTTTAAAAACTTAAAGAAAACGAATAACATTCTTGATAATTTTCGTAATTCTAGGTAATTTTCATTTCTCAGTTCTACAGAAAACTGAATTTGCTCCTGATAATTTCCAGAACTTCGCGTAACCACTATTTCTTAACTATGGGACATTATTTCGACTGTTTAGAATCTCGATAATGGTGGGGTGTGGGTGTGAGGCGTGGATGTAGGTGTGGATGTGAGTAAAAAGAGTTTCTATCCCATACCCACACCCCACCCATACCCACACACCCACACCCCATACCCACTCCACCCCTATTATAGTTTGATCAGCGACATAGGTCCAATCACCAACACTTGCATTGACTGGAGTAGTAAAAATGAATAGCCGTGAATCTGTTGAATTCGATATTGATGAAGCAGGCATCCCAGTTCCATGAGCTGTAAATGGCTGGTTATTTCTGCTAAATTCAACAAGTGTATCATCGCCAATATTCACTGGTTCAGTCGAATTTATTGCTTTAGTTATTAATGCACTTGAACTAACCACTTCTGTGCTAAGTAAATAAACTTTATGAATAGTTTTTCCATCATAACCAATGAAATGACATTTACTATCTGATAGAAACATATCTTCTCTAGTGTCTATAAATTGCATACAGTCAGCATTTGTACTCAACCAGTGTCCATTCCGTATTTTAGCATGAAAATCAATAATATTCAATCATGTAATTCAAAATGTAAATAAACCCACAAATCAAGAGGTGTGTAGTGTAATTGATTGAATAGTCAAATCAGATATATACTTGAGTTCAGTAGTATGATTTAGAAAGTAATAAATGGCAACAAATCGGTCTCCTATGACAAACTGATATCATGCACGTATAGGTATGCGAAGGATACCGATAGAAATGAGACTGGTGCTGACATTGGATGGTGATGTTTGAAAAATTTGATAAACTTTGGAACCAAATGCTGGTCTTATTTCAAATTGGATCAAAGCGAAAAATCGAGTAAACTTGGCGATGAATATATCAGTTCGATGAGGTGATTTAACTCGAACATCAAGATATGAATTACTAATATTAACAACATAATCAGCTGTGAATGGAAATGAATCAAAATCTATCGATAATGAACTAATTTTTAATCCATTACAATATTGAGCAACAACTATTGATATGGGTCTACTTCCCACTAATAATGTTTGATCCATTCCTTCACCTGTTATTCTTAAATTGGTTGCATTATATATGTGAAATATTGAGGATCAATTATATGTACCATAGCGGCGTAACAAGAGTTTTGGCGATGGTAGGGCTCAGCAACGCTTAAATATCCGGTGGTAGGGCTGAGCCCTCCCTTGGTTACGCTACTAGTCGTAGTAGAAATTAAAATTCTAATTTCTACCATAGAAGAATTTTAAATTCTACTAAAAACTTAAACTATAGAAGTATGTGAAGTTTTCCTGTAATAGAAGATAAAATTAACCCTTGTGATCACTGGATTATTTGATTTAATGCCATAAACAACTTGTAATTCGTCAATAATAAATAATTTAAAGTGTTTATGGACCCAGAATTTAAACAGCTTCACCCCAACTCCCTTTTATTACCAATATGATTTCATTATAAACAGCTTGTGTGATAACAAACTTTGAATGAAATCTTTCTCGCTTAAAGATTCTATATGTTTATCAAGTTTCGAATAAAATAGTCCCATTTTATGTAATATTCAAAATCATTATTCTTCTTTTCGTTCTACATATTGCATCATTCGAATAAGGGTTAATTTTATTTTCTATTTTAGGAGAAATTCACATACTTCTATAGTAGAAATTACAATTTAAATTTCTACTACAACATATATATGTTTATTCATGTAGTTTAATATCAATAAATAAAATAATTCGAGATTCAAAGTTTAATCTTTTACTTCATATATGAAAATACAAATAACTATATCAAACAAGTTATATATTGTTGTTCATCACAAAAAAACATTATTCATTTAACTATTTATGTATAGTTTGACAATAGAAATCTTTTTTTTTTTTCAACTTTTCTTTTTTTCCTAAATATTTTAATAATTTCAATATCTAATGCATTTGTATAATTTATCTTTTATTCGATAAATAAATATCTAAAATAAAAATTATTGAGTTAAGTTTTCTTTTTTGTTTGAACAAAAATTCAAAATATCAATCAAACCTTGATTTGTTTCATTGACTAAGATACAATTTTTTAATTCATTAGGTAAACCACATGGATCAATCAAAAAATCTGTTACATATATTGAAAATTTTTTTGTTATTATTTGTAATGATTGATTAGAATTAATTAGTTTATTTGAATTTTGATGTTTTTGTTTTTGTCGTTTTTTCTTCATTATTTTTGATTATAATCTTTCACAAACAATCAATCTATAACTAAATAACAAAAAATTCTATTTATTGTAAAAGGCATTAAATATTATATAATGGCAGTAAAACCAATAAGAATTGTTGATGAGTCATTTCTTTTTTTACAACATTTTATAGTTTTTTTTATCATTAGATAAAAAAATATGGCACAAGAACAGTTAACAAAACAACGTTTAATTTATTCTATATTAAAATTTCTCGATAGAGAAATACAAAATGAATATGAAAATATTGAAAGACGAGAGAGTATCGAAGGTAGATTTAATATTAATATTTGATGAATAAAATAAAATATTTATTTCCTAGTTGCTGTTCAATGTCTTGAAGCATCATTTAATGTATCTCTTGCTAATCCACAAAATGATACAATTTATGGTCCATATATAGATCTTCTATCAATTGTATCTAATAAATCGGTAATAAAAAAAAGTTTTTATTAAAACTAAAAACAAACTATTTTATAAAATGTTCATCTTTAATTTTCTTGTTCTTTTTTTTTCTAGTCAACGAATAAATTATTAACAGATGATATGAGACAGCAAGCAGATAGATTTAAAAATCAAGGAAATGAATTTATTAAACAAGAAAAATATAAAGAAGCTCTTGAAGCATATAATGCAGCTATACAAATTGATGCTAATAATGCTATTTATTATTGTAATCGGTTAGTTTGATTTAAAAAGAAAAAAAAAAAGAAATCAACGTCTACTATAGAATACTAAACTAAAAAGGAAAGCATTCGAAATCTTTATTTCCGTTTTAATTCAATCAGACATTCATTCAATAGATTATATTCAAATAAGACAAAGCCTTTAAAACATTCCGCATAGTGACGGCGCAATAGAAGGACAAGGGATAGTAGGGTTCCCATCGAAAATTTTAAACTTGTTCCTAACAATTATTTGTATTTGAAACATGGATTTGCTTTTGAATCAAACCCATATAAATAGTTTATAGTTCAGTGACTGTAATTGAAACACAAGCTATTCAGATTGTTTCTTGATAAGATATTTTTCTGGTTACACAATACCTATAGTAAAGTAAATCGTTGTAGGCGTTTCCCATAGAAAGAGTTTTGAGTGTTTGACTGTCATTTTTATTGAGAGATGAACATTGCCGGCAAAAGAAAATGTACATACTTATTTTTCGAGATATTTCATTTTCGAAAAAAAAACAGCAATTTACCACCGCAAGACATAATAATCCAATCTATTATATCAACAAAGACATGTATTTTGGGTTTAAACTGTTAGAATTATCTAACAACTATCAAATATATTTACAGATAAAATTTCAGATCAATAATCTTTATTTTAAATTTTTCCGTAGTGAGAAACTCTTCATCAGAAGGTTATGTGTCAGATTTCTTTAAGATTTGATCTAACCTATTATTAGGCTCCGCATAAACATTACTTAAAAGCAACTAATCAGTTGGAACAATTTCCTTGTTAATTTATTATAAAACAAACACCATCGTACTCTGTATTTATTTTTATGTTCTCTAGAATAAAGTTTATATAACGAAATACTATATCTTTTTAATAGGGCTGCTGCTCATAATAAATTAGGTAACAATGATCAAGCATTAAGTGATTGTTTTCGTTCCATTGAAATCGATTCAAATTATAGTAAAGTCTATGGAAGACTTGGGTATGTTTTCATTAGTTTTTTTTCCGTACAAAACAATTGACAAAGTTTTTTTTTTTGTTTTTAATATAAAGTGCCATATATCTATCAGTGGATAAAGTACATGAAGCACTTGATGCCTATAAAAAAGCTCATACAATTGATCCTAATAATGAGAATTATAAACAATCGATACGACATTGTGAAGAAAGATTAAATGAAACTGGAACTAATACTAATTCAACTAATGTAAGTTTATACTCGATTATAAATTTTTCATAGAACATTTATTTCTATCAAGCCTTCCAATCTAACATCCATGTTTGGTTCATTATTGGGTGGTGCAAGTGGTGGTGGACCTAATATGACGTCATTTCTTAATAATCCTGCTTTAATGAATATGGTTTGTTAGATTGATTGTATCGAAATAGAAATAAAATTTTGTTATTAGGCAACACAATTTGTACAAAATCCACAAGTTCAAGGATTGTATGATCATTATTTTCCTTTTTTTTTTTGTTATATTCAAATTATTATTGATATATTATTTTTATAGAATGGCTAATTTAGTAACAAATTTAACTGGACAAGAAGGTGGTCAAGCCGGTTTAGATAATTTATTACAAGCGTAATGTCAAAAACGAAAAAAAAAAATTGATTTGATATAATAAATTTCATTTTATAGAGGTCAACGTATGGCAAGTGAATTATCAACTAATAATCCAAATCTAGTTGAATCTATTCGACGTCATATGAATAATCCATCTCAATCAAATACAAATAATAATTCAACATCAAGTTAGTGACAAAAACATTTATTTTATTAAATATTCTTATTATTATTTTTTGTCTAGATTCTAATAATGAAGCAAATCAAAATAGACCACCATCATAAGACATTATTTTATCTTTCTTTCTTTTCTTTTTTTAAATAAAATATTGATTATAGAAAAAAGAAAATTTTGTTTTATGTTAATTTACCATAATATGCCATTGTAGCAACACCACACATATTGTTAGCATCTTTAACTAAACGTAAATAACCATTTTCACCCCATTTTACTCCCCAAGAATTTTTAATTATCCAATAAGGTAGTTTTAATGCATCATCATAACCATAACCTACAATAGTCATAGCATGATCCATATCTTGTGCACGTTTTGGACAATTATCTATTGTAAGTATACCATTTTTATAAAACATAAAAAGTTTAGAATCAGCATCAATACCAATAAATATTGGTCCATTATTAACAAGTACTTCAGCCATTTTTTTTTCATCACCTAAAGGTATTGATATATATTCAACTTTACCAAGATCAATTTCATTAATACCACTTGTTCGACATGATTGTTTTTTTTCTACATATGGATAAGAAGCATCTGTTGCTATTTTACCACCTTTTCCTGATAAATAACGAACACTTGGTGGAAAGTGACCACCACTACAACCATTATTTCCATTACTTGAACAATCAGTTATTTGTTGTGCACTAAAATCAATTACTTTTTCTGATTTTATTTTAAGTGCATAAAGTGTTTCCATAACAGCAGCCGTAGCAAATGCATAACAAGCTCCACAATCACCTTGATTTTTAATACTACTAACAAGATTTTTTTCACGCCAATCAAATACATTTGTTTGTTGACCAGGATTAGTATTATTTTTATTAAAAAATTTATCAAACCAATCACGCCAAAATCGTCTATCTTTATGTTGACGGTTTTGTAAATTTCGTTTTAATCTTCTTACATGATAATGACGTTGATAAAGTTTTTCTAAACTACGTTGTAATGCATTTTCATTTGGTTCATCATCCATTATGATATCTCGTCGTAAATTAGCTTGAACATTTAAACCTTTTTTTAATGCATTAAATTCTGCTAATGTCCAATCAGAGAATTCATTTAATTCTAATTGAAATGTACGTAATTTTTGAAGATTTGATTCTAATACATATTTAAGATGATCACGAAATATATGAAGACGTGCTTTTTCTTCTTCTTCAATAAGAAAAAACAAAAAAAACAAAAAAAAATGTTTTTTTCATTAAAATCAAACAATATTTTATTTTTATAAACTAACCATTTGATGAATAAAGACGGTGATATTTTGCTTTAAAAAAAGACCAAATTTGACGAATAGATGAATCATTAAGACTTAATATTCCTTGAAATTTAAATTTAGCAGCATCAATAAAACTATCAACATAATCTTGAAGAGATCTACGTGCAAGAAGTTCTTCATTAGATGTAGATAAATCAATCAAAACAATAACTGTAAATAATATTACATATAACTTCATAGTTGGATTTTGATATACACACACACACACCAAAGAAATGGAATAAAATACTATTTATTTTCTCTTTATATGAATATATATATTCAAGGTGCAGATTGTTTTTTGCTTAATTCGATACATACAAGAATAAATCATCTAATGTCTTTCATATTTACTATATATGATTAATCAAGCAAGAAAAAAAGAGAGTATGTATTAAATACCGAAATTTGTATAATGCATATTGAATAAGATTATTCATACTTTGTCAATTGAAGGCATAAGTATTTCAATCGAGGCATCAACAAGGATGAATAACTATTACTTTAGTACTAAATATGCAAAAAAAGTAAGATTTACAAAATGAATATTATTCATCGATAGTGTAATTTAGTTATTATGAATGAGGTATATTATAAAATAATAATTGTATTTTTTGTTTCTATTCATGAAAATATTATGGTTTATACAGCGGACATTTTTGTTTTTTTAGAAACGTATTATTAATGCCTTGGGCACCGTATTCTAACGTAGGTAAAACTATTTTGAGTTTTATTAAGCTTCTCTATAAGAGGCTATATATGTGATGACGGTTTTGGAAGTTATTCAATGAAACAAGACTCAAAAGAAACTCATTTAGCAACCTGAAATTTTATATGAACCTTCATTGTATATGTTTAATGGCTTTTTAGTCGAAAAATTATGTCAGATTGTAATGCTTGACACAGTCCTTTGTTCTGAATTTGTACTTTTTTAATGTAGAGTAAAAGCATGATAAATTTAATCTAACTTTCAAAAATAGGTAGTGCAACTTCACATGTTCGTTAAAACAAACAAGAAGAACAATTGACTACAATGAAATTCTGTCGAGAATTCTAGGATGCACAATCAAAACAAAAAAAAACGAAAAAGATTTTTTTTCGTTTTCTACTGAAAAACAAAAAATCATATTTATATGGCTCTCAAATAAACATATAACGTATTTGAGAAATGTTCTTTTTCATTCAATTTTTCAGACTGTTAGTTATAAAACGTCGATGAAGTACTTGTGCGAAATATAGCATGATACTGCAAAAAAATAAAGAAGAAATCTATTGATGATTCTTTTCAATTTGCTTTTGCATTTTCATTTTAAATGATTTATTTATCGTATCAAACTTATACAAACCTAAAATTCAATGTATGCATATTTAACAAAAGAAATAATTCCCTAATTAATCTAACTATTTCAAAAAGCTATAGAATACGACTGAAGAGAACATCCATATTTCACATATCAATTTTTCATTCATTATCTTTACTAGAAAAATGATAATATTGTTCAGTAATAGACTAAAAAAATGTTTGTTTTATATTCTAATAAATGATAATCATATTGCCATATGTACTGAAAAGATCAAAGATTTAGTAGAATAAAAAAAGGTTTAAGGTGATTTTCAACTTGATACTTTGTATTAAATATATTAATTAAACTTGATTTTTTTTCTCAATATGTAATGTAGTCACATGTTTTACTATGAAATATATCAAAGCGTGTTGAAATCGGTTAACCATACAGAAGCAAATTGTTGAAACTAAAGATAGGAGATGAGCGATAGAAACCAACGAGCTCTAGTCGTCTAAGACATGTGTAGAGTGTGCATGTAACCAAATACGAAAAATTAGAAAAAAAAAGTATATTCTATCTTCGGAATAACCATCCAATTCCAATTAGAAAATTTCCTTGACTCATCCAACAATCCAAAACAACTGCTATTCAATATTGTGTAAATAATCTTGGTTAACGATAGAGTTCGGCAATTCCCAAAATTATCTGCGAGCGCACATCCGAATACGGAAAATGGAAAAAAAAATAGTTTCCAAAATACCAAGTAAGAACGAAAAAACTGAAGACTTTTCGGTGTAGATTTAAGAATTTTTGCATTTATCTGATGATTTTGCGGTTTCGGCTTATTTACAATGTTAGTAATAATGTATAAAAAAAGCATCTTGTTAATTCAAGTTTTTGACATTTTCCTATTCGACCTTTGAATAGCACATCTCAAAAACCTGTCTGTTTCTTTTCATGCACGATTGTTCTTTCTCTTTATTATATTTTCTTTTTCAAAAGTATGCTTTCAATATACGAATTTATTGTGTAGAGATACCAAATAAAGTGAACTACTTTGCCTCGCTCAAAATGAACACAATGCAGTAGAAAAAGAAAGAAGAAATGTAAGATGAAAGAATATTTCTGATTAAAAATACGATCCACTGACAGGTACATAACATGACTTCTAATATTGGGAAAAATAAAAGTACTTGATAAAGATCATAATTATGTTAATTATGCTATTCACGAACATCATCAATTGAGAAAAATAGATAAACAATGATCAAATATTAATGTTCATTATATATGCAATTCATTAATGTTATTTTTCTTTTTTTTAATCTTATTTAAGTGAAAAAACTTTATGATATAATATCATATATAAGTTTAAGATATTTTCTTATAATTAAAAAGAAAAACAAAACATGAGTCATTCGAAAATCAATAATTATTTTTTATGTTATTGTATGTCAATACCAATAAAAATTATATCAGAATATTGATTCTAATTGAAAAATCAGAATTATCATTTAAGTTAAAGTTAACTTATTGTAAAGATATCTATAATGATATAAAAATAAGTTTGTCAGTCTATATTCTATGGATTCAATGGAATGATCAATGTTTATTCTAATGGAATTTAGAATCTTTGATCTCATTGAAATTTATTAAATCTTATATATAATAAATCGATTATTCTGAATATTTTTAGTTTCTTTTTTTTAATCAAAACATCACCATATTAATATGTCGAATAAAAGAATTATTCAAATGAATCAATTGTTTAATTTATATTAATAATGGAAAAATCTTCAAAAATGATTATCATATAGTTCGAGTCTGTTTTACATATGAAAAATGTCTAAATCCAAAAAGTATGTCAGACATAGACGACATTCAACAACAAAAAAAAA
>CAJNOP010001915.1:0-20563 GCA_905250075.1 Rotaria sp. Silwood1 | reverse complement strand
TTCATAAAAGAGTAGAACAATAAACCCTTATGCGTAGAATAATAAACACTCTAAAAAAAAAGGTACTCTTGGAAACCTATAGAGGGTTTCCGGGTTTGTCACTATATGAAACCCTTTATAGGTTTCCGGGAAAGGGTTTCCGAGCTCTCGGAAACGCTTCAACGCAATCAAAAAACCTCAGGGCCCAAAAACCCAGTTGAGGTTTCCGAGACTTCGAAAATCTTGTATAGGTTTTCCACAGCTACTTACAAAACGATTCACTGACCTATATCTGCCGCCTTATTCTAACACTTTAATCTATATCTATCCCCTTAATCTAACCCCTTATTCTAACTCCTTAATCTATATATAGCCCCTTAATCTAACTCCTTATTCTAATCCCTTAATCTATATATATCTCCTGAATCTATCACCTTAATCTAACCCCTTATTCTAACCCCTTATTCTATCTCCTTAATCTATGACCTTAATCTATCCCCTTATTCTATATATATCCGCTTATTCTGTCCCCTTAATCTATCCCTTTAATCTAACTCTTATTCTATCCCTTTATTCTATGCTTTTAATCTAACCCCTTATTCTAAACTCTTATTCTAACCACTTATTCTAACTCCTTAAACTATACATATCTCCTTATTTTATCCCCTGAATCTAACCCTTATTCTATCCCCTTATTCTATTCCTTAATCTAACCCCTTAATCTCACCCCTTATTCTAACTCCTTAATCTATATATATCACCTTATCCTATCCCCTTAATCTGTAACCTTAATCCAACCCCTTGTTTAACCCCTTATTCTATCCTCTTATTCTATCCCCTTATTGTATCCCTTAATCTAACCCTTATTCTATCCCTAAATCTGACCGCTGATTCTATTCTGTCAATCTAACTCCTTAATCTAACCGCTTATGCTAATCCCTGATCTATGCCCTTAATGTATATCTTTCCGCTTATTCTTAGCCCTTATTCTATTGCCTCATTGTAGCGCGTAATCTAAGTGCTTAATGTATATCTGTCCGGTGATTCTGTGGAATACATATATCCCCTTTATTTGGCTCCTTATTCTGTATCTAATGCGTTATAGTATCCCGTTATTGTAACCCCTTATAGCATCGTGTTGGTGTAAGTCGGTAATCTATATGTGTCGAGTGATTGTAACTTCGTAATTTGACTCCTACATGTCGATTTGAGTTTGATATTTGTGAAGATATGACTGTAGTATAAATAGAGTGGAATAGCTCCTTAATGTAAACTCATGAATTTCGTCAAAGTTCTTGATTGTTCATGTCTGTTAAAGTGAGTGTCATGGAACTGGTGATAGTGTCGTAGTGTAGACGAATGTTATTTCCAGAGTCATATTGTCCGTTGTAGTCCTAATATTTTGAAATCTGCCTAGAAGTTAGACATGATGTCAGTCAAAATGGTGAATCTTTTGAAAGACGGAGAGATGAACTTAATGAGATCCCTCCAGTGTTCTCATTGTTCAGATTCACGGTCATGAAGCCCGCTAAATTGGTGGAAGTTCGACATCTCCTAAATAGAATGTCATTTATTTTGTCTGAGTTCTGGAGTCTTCATGTCTCGGAAAACAGATGTCGTTCTGTCAGTCTTATTGCTATAGTCTTTATGTCTTCGTGCGAAAGACTGAGTGAAAAAGTTAGTCTTAGTCCTGCTTTCTTTCTGTATCTGAAAGTCATAATCACAAAGTCAGTCTTAGTCATCGAGTCTGTATGTTTTTTTGACTAAGAGTCGTAAAGTCAGTCTTGTTAGAGTCTTGACATCTCTCAAAGCTATCGTCATGAAGTCAGTTAAAGATTTCAAGTCTTCATGTCTCTCAAAGCCAGTGCTAGGAAGTTAGTAATGTCATGAGGTCTTATGTTCTGTCGAACTCAGAGTCATCAAGTCAAGGAAGTCCTATAGTGGTGAAAGTTTTTTGCGTATTGAAGTCAAAGTCTTTAATGAAGTCTGACTTCTGGTTTCCGTATTGGTGTCGAAGGCAGAATGTTGGTGTCTTTAGTTTTGTTACCGGTGAACTGCAGTTTTCGTGTTTGCTTTTTTCGGATTATTAACCGGATCAGTTGGAAAAACTGCATCTTGCGGTGTGAAGAAATACATATCTACCGTTTTTCTCAGAAAGCTTCCAAGATATTTTATTTTGTTTGTCTTCAAACAGACGATTCATGAAAACATCAACTTATTTTTGAAACGATAGCTCATGGCATTCTCTCTAATAGGTGAACGCAGAAATTCTTGTGACTTGTGCTAATAGATTTGGAGCGAGCTAAAAGGCAAAGCGTATGAGAATTTATAGTTTCTCACTGTCCAGAATTTGTTTTTTCTCTTCATCTAAACAACAGTCACATTTCGCAGACCTTTCATTCTTTCCGACTATTTTCGAAGTGAAAATGCTCACTTTATTGAGATGATGGTATTCAGAAATGAGTTTTTGTGCATATGATTTGATTTGGATAGTAAATGTGTTTTTTTTAAAGTGCTTAAATCGGTATGAAAGTGCGAAACTACCACATCTGATACATCTTTTCTTTTGGCTTACTCCAAATCTATTAGCACAAACCAAGAGGATCTTTTATTTTGACTATCGTACAGAATATCACAACGTATAATTTGAAAAAATTTAAGATTTTATCATTTACATTTGTGGAGATATATGGAGAATAAATTATGTTGCAAACACTCCGAGACATCTAGTATCTCTGTTCCATTCTCTCGCAAATGAAGATTTCTTCATGTTTTCCATCATTCCTCTCCTATCAATCTTCTGTATAATTCGGTTGAAAGGATCCTCAAACAGCTGAAACTTGCACTATATTCTGTTGCAATCTGTTGATAAGGATGATAATGCCTGTACTTGGATGAAACATAAATGAATGAAGAAGGAGAAAGACGGCATTCTTTGATTCATCTAGCGATTATGCAGCTCTTCGATCCCCACAGGAAAATTTGTCGTAATCTATTCAAGTTTTTAGGTATTGAAAGATGTAAAAACAAGTCGAAATTTTCTCAGGAACAATGTATTTTCTTTTAAATTGTCAGGATTCTAATGATTTTACACAACAATTCCACATAAATTGAATAAAGTTTATATCATGCATCCCGTGCAATTCCTACACTTCTAAAATAGCGATCGTAACACAAGAATCAAAAAGAAGATATCCGAATGCTATTTCTGTGTTTGAGAATACTGGATAGGTTTTCCGAGCTTTTTTTCGGAAACGCAAGGGTTTTCTGAAAATTCGAAAACCCTGAAGGGTTTCCAATAGATGTTCGGAAACCATGCTCAATTTTTCGGAAACGCTTCCACCGTTTCTGATGCTCGGAAACCCAAAAAAGTTTTCGATAAAAAAATTATCGGAAACGCAAAGGTTTTTGAGAAGGTTTTTAAATCAGAGAAGGTTTTTAAATCAGAGAAGGTTTCCGGGGATAACTTTCGGTTTTCAAAAAGAGTACCAGGGTTTCTGAGAATACGTTTGAGGGTTTGCGGACCTATATTTCGAAAACCCATAGGTTTCCGGATACTCGGAAACCTGAAGGTATTTTCAGAAACTTAACATGAGTCCGGAAACCTTTCCGGATACGTTCAAGGGTTTTGGAAAGGGTTTTCGAAGGGGCTTCGGTTTCTGAGAAAACGCTTTTTTTTAGAGTGAACCCTTTTCATAAAAGAGTAGAACAATAAACCCTTAGCCGTAGAATAAGAAACCCTTTTCACGAAAGGGTAGAACAATAAACCCTTATCCGTAGAATAATAAACCCTTTTCATGAAAGAGTAGAATAATAAACCCTTGTCATAAAAGGGTAGAACAAAAAAACCCTTTTTCGCTTGTCATAAACCCTTTTTATTTTTAAATACCCTTTTTCTCAGAAACCCTTTCGCACAAAAACCCTTTAAGGGTTTAGCACACAAGCATAAACCCTTTAAGGGTTTAGGAAGATTTTCCTTAAGTACTAGGGTTTATTATTCTACGAATTTTTTTTACAGTGCAGGGTAAATGGTGAAAATGTAAACGTACTAAGTCAAACAATTGTAATCCACTCACTGTGAGAGATCGTATGCTGTTGCCGTGCAACGGAAGAATGTGCTTGACAAACAAACGAAAATGTTTGTAGGAGAGATTTGCTTGTGTGAGATTCACTGTGTGAAGATACGGTTCAACTATTTGTTGAAAACGTCGGTTTAGATCTTTAAATGTATATAGTAGATCAAATCTGTGTAGGTAACGAAAAATCAGTAGGAGTAATTCATCAGGCAGAGATTCCATAATTGCGTGAAAACTATGAATGGAACGAAAGAGAAAAACTCGACTTCTATTATAATCACATGAAGTAGAGGAAGTGAATAGCATGTTGCGCAATAACTTCGTAGCATGATGAAATGTATACTATAACTCAGTAAGCACACAGTTAATTGAGTGTAAGAAAATGCTGAAGTGTTCTTTGATGACGCATTACGAAAACAATTCTAAAAGTTGGCATATTAAGATTTTCATCAGAGTATGAGGGGCGTATAGGATATGAGCTTATGCAAATATCAAAGTTAAGTAATGATGTGTTTCAAATAGAGATTACAAAATTCAGTGAATTATTCACCACCAACCACACAGTTAGTGATGGGCTGTTAGACGTAAGAAGTGTTATATTTTCATTTTCGTCCTTGCAGAAGTCGTAACAGAACAGGAAAGTAAAAGTCGTGATATAGGTGAACATAGGGAAGGAAACAACACAGAACGAAAGAAAAGACTTATGGTTAGCGAGCACAAGGAACGCAAGACGTTTCTTACTCGTTATGATGCAAATTTAGTGATTCATTTATGCACTCTCTTGACATATACTCGAAAATTTGACGATTCGATTCAAAAGTTGCTATAAACAATTTTGAAATGGATCTCAACTTTCAGTCACCGAAGATAAACGTCTAGAGAAATCAAATGTCCTTACCTTTTTTGTGGCATTGTTGATTGAACAATGAAAATGATCTAGCTTTTCCCAGCAGTTTGAATTTTTTCTACGATTGCCAAATAATCCTTTCGTTTGTTCTCTCTTTCTCCGAGCAATCTTTGTTTGAATAGAGATCGATAAAAATAGAGCGTAAAGGTGTGAGGTGAAGATGGACACAATAAGGTTCGCAGCTTTTTGAATCGATGTCAGTTTCAGAGATCGAAACCGAATCGAATTGTCGAATAATTCGATTCGATTCGGCTCAGACAAATCGATTCAAATCCGAATTGTGAGGTCCTGTCGAACCGAATCGAATCGAATGAAGGATTTTTTGGCGTAGCCGAGTAGAATCGAGCCCGAATCATGATTTTCTTAATTATTCGAGACTTTTACATGGATTTTATTCGAATCGAAACGAATCGAATGAAGATTTCTTTGAAGATGGTCGAATCGAATCGAATCGAATCCGAATCTAGATTTTCTTATTCGTTTCGGTCTCTGTTTCATTGCTCTATCTCCGAGATATATGACTTTCAAAATTATCGATTTTGAAAGAATTTAAAAACAACAAAATTTTAAAAACAAAACAGTTTTTCACGCACACGCAATAGAGATTTCGAGGCTGCGTTGTGTCATCTGTATCGACAGAAGTGTCTACTATTTAACTAAATGCGTTTCTAAAATTTCACAATGGCTTGGCAGATAAGAACTGGTAAGATACCAGATGGATCCTGAAACGACTATTGAACAGAAAGAGAGAGATGACGGATACCATGAATATATTATTCGTAAATCTTATCAGAGTAGCAGTCGAAAAAATATTTATCATCGATTAGATGTCTTCATTGATGATATAATTTCTCAAAGAAAAATATGTATTTTTAAAAAATCTCTGTCAAAAATACATGTGATGTTATGCTTAAAAATAGCTTCTTATATTCGTAGCTTTTCTTTTTGGATTTGAGTCTAATAAAAAGGAATAGAAGGCACATTTGTCTAATTAACACAGTCATAAACAAGAAAAGAAGTAGGGCTTTTAAAGTCGTTCCATCCCCTTCTCTGTCTCAATGGTCACTGTGGTTATCGGGTTATTCTTTCGAAAACATACCAGACTTTACATCGACTTTCTCCAAATCGGATGAAACTTTCTGGATTTGTAGAACTTGTAAAGGTAAGCATAACTGGCGATTTAAAAATTTTAAAAAGCCTTGTGAAGGGATCCGAACGGAAGGGACAACTTGGGGTCTCCCAGCCAAAAACTGATATCTGGGATTTCTCCATTTGAAATGAGGGTGTGGATGTGGGTTTGGGTGCGGATGTTTACAGTAGAAAGACGCTCACATTCACATTCACATCCACACCCACCCACACCCACCCACACCCACACCCACACCCTTTTTTATTCTTCATTTCATTTTATGCTGAATAACTTACTAACCTAACAATTCAAGAAACTCATTTCCAAAGGTGGGGTATATTTGCCTTTCAATGGCATCCATATTCATAAAGTGATTGCATTACACAAGGAAAGAGGGGAAAATTTGTCGAGATTATACATATTCTAATGGATATTATTATCATTTCGCATAGATGATGATTTGTATCGAATAGGAACATTTTGTGGGCGAACAATCAGAATAGTTTGATGATGACTTCGACTAGCTTTTTCTGATCAAAAATCGCAGGCATGAATGAAAAATTTACAAAACCGTCACAAGCCCTCTCTCCGCTATACTAATAGAAAATCTAAGAAACTAGATAGATCCTTAATTATTGTTCAAGTAACAATCGAAACACTTTGTATTCGGTTGTGAATTTATACTTTACTGTGTATTTTAGCAGCGTCATCAATACTTCTTAAGTCAAATTCGTGCAAACTTCTGATTATGGACCTACTAAAGCTGTAACTATTAAAAACTACATTTTTGACAGCAACATTTCTATTTGATGCATCATGATATTCATGAATAGATTTACACATTTAGTAAACGTTGCTTTCTCAGCTAAACAAAATCTTCAAACTTACATTCAGCAGATGGCAATCGAGATTTCAATCATATGTTTTGAAATGATTGCAATTTAATAAGAAACTGGAAAATGATAATGAATAAAATCACTATAATTATTGAGAGTTACTATTATTTTTCATCATAGTGAACAAATTTTAGATCTGATTATTCGAGAACTCGCGGTTTTTTAGTCAAGCAAGTCCTAACAATCATGTTCAAATAGTTTACCCATTTGTGAACCTAAAACTAAATGATTTACACTTTTTCGTGTTCTTAGATGTAGATATACTGAATCTTTTCTATTGTATGATTAGTACGACAAGAAATGGATGATTAGAACTTAACACTTCATCAGACAAGATGGGTGTGTGGGTGTGGGTGTGGGTTTCGGTGTGGGTAGGGGGGCGGATGTGGCGTGTGGATATGGGTGTGGATGCGTGTTGATGGAAGGATCAACACTCACAACCACACACACACCCACACTCCACACCTTTCAGTCGAGGGTTAAGTGAGTCGCACCGACGAACGTTACTTGTCATCAGTGGTGGTGCAATGTAAAATACATAATGACTATTTCAAACTATCTGAGTACATTGTAAACAGGTGTAACAGTTAATTCTACCAGTAATCATTTTCAAAACGCTTGTATAAAGGTTTTGCGTAAAAGCACAAACAAATCTTTCGATGGAAAAGATTGTATCACTTATCGAGCTCCTCCTCTGTCTTGATAAGCTCTTAACATTGGTAATAGATTTGATTATTTATGTTTATCTTTAATATTTATTCTCAAGTATTTATCTAACGCATCATATTTAAATCTTATCCTTGGAAAATACCTCAAATGAATGTCTTTTCTACTAATTAATTCAGTTTATTCCATAAAATTTTCATATTGAAAAAAACTTAGACAGACCAGACAGCCTGCCTGGCCTGTCGTAAGAATCGACCTGGCCTGAAAATCGTGGCCTGTGCTTGTGACAAGCAGGTCCAGGCAGGTGGGCAGGTTTAGTGGCCTGTTTGAATCTCTGCCACATAACTTGAGTTTATTTTATCTTACGACGAAAGAATATTCAATATTAAACTGACTATGTTGACTTTTCTCAACAATTCATAGAATTTCTTTTAGAACGAGAAGGTAAATCAATTTTAAAAAAACATAGCTGACAGTAACAATATCTCTTTCAACAAAACAAGTCACGTTTAAGTGATAATAAAAACTTTCTCGATGGTTAATAGCTCTCTAAAGAATATGTTCTTATCCTTATCAAAGAGTATGTTGCTCTATCAAAAGACTTTCATATTGTTATCGTGCAAGAACACCATAAAAATGTTTTTTTCATTTCATATTCTATCTGTTTGTTACTGTTGAAGATGTCACGAAATGCTCTAGTTACTGGTTCTGCTCGAGGTATTGGACGAGCCATTGCTCTTCGTCTTGCTCGAGATGGTCTCAATGTTGCCGTCAATGATATTGAAGCAAACTCTTCCGAGCTCAACAAAGTTCGACAAGAAATTGAAGAACTTGGTCGAAAATCGGTGGCAATTATTGCTGATGTTTCTATCGATAAGGAAGTCGAAGCAATGATGCAAAAAGCTGCCAAAGAACTAGGCAGTTTAGATGTAAATGCTCTTGTCTCATATTCATTCCTCTGTTTATTATTGAAAAAAACATATAGGTCGTAGTTGCAAATGCAGGAATTAATCAAGTCAAACCACTTCTTGATGTGACAACAGAAGATTGGGACAGAATATTTGCAACTAACTTGCGTGGTGTATTTTTTTGCTACAAAGAAGCTGCTAAAGTGATGATTGCACAAGGAACTGGAGGCAAACTTATTGCTGCATGTAGTGTCGTCGGATATAGGCCATCTCCTTTATTGGGTCCTTATTCTACTAGTAAATGGGGTGTGCGTGGTCTTACACAAGCTGCTGCTATAGAATGGGCCAAATACAACATCACAGTTAATGCTTACTGTCCAGGTATGTTTCATACTAGTTTTTTTTTTACTTGAAATATATATTTAAAAAGAAAAATAGGAATTGTTCGAACGGCAATGTGGGATATGCTTGATGAAGAATTGGCAAAACTCGAAGGGAAGCAAAAGGGTGAAGTCATCGAAGATCAGTCAAAGAAGCGCATTGCTCTTGGTCGTACAAGTGAACCTGAAGATGTGGCGAACTTTGTGTCATACCTCGCTAGTAAAGACTCCGATTATATGACTGGACAGAGTATTATGATTGATGGTGGCATTCAATTTTCTTAAGGGGTGTGGGTAAGACGCAGACTTCGACACCCACACCCACACCCCAAATAATAAATAGTGCTATTTAGTAGGGATTCTATAGAAGTTACGACGTAATCTATTCTGTCGATAATAGTGACGTTTACTGATTTTGTTTAAAGTTTTCTATTCAAAAAAATACAAAGAATATTTATTTTACAGTGAAAATAGATGTAACGGATAAATTAGAAATACAGAAACATAAACAAAGTTGTTGTTATTAATTAATCTCTTATGTTGGACAGATAAACGCGGACTAGAATATGTTTGTGTTGGAATGATTCATCGTTTATAAAATAAACTATCAAGAGTCATTAATACAATTATGTCGTGTGAAATGATTAATATAGTTCTGCACTATTCAAAAACACACCAAAATAAGATCCACCAGTAACTAACACTTTTCCATCCTTTAACATGCTAACTGTATGTTGAGTTCGTTCTTCATTCATGCTACCGACAGTTGTCCAAGTTTTTGTTGATGGATCATACAATTCACAATCGTTAAGAGCATGCCGAGCAAATCCACCGGTAACTAACACATTTCCATTTGATAAGGTCGATGCTGTATGTGCCCGTCGAGCATGATTCATAACACTAGTTTTAGACCATTCTAGAAGGAAACGTTTGAATGTTTTCATTCTGAGAAGATTATTTATTGTTGTGAAATCTAATCACGTGCGGATATTTTTAGGTTTTTTTGGAACCACAAAAAGTCTTAAATTTGTTGAAAGTAGTCGTTCATGAAACAGTACGACATCAAGTGTGGTTGATCTTTCCGGCCCCATCTCAAGCTAAAGAATAGTATGGTGATTTCTCGTGAATTGTTGACTCAGCGATTCTGGATATTTTTCAAAGATTTTTTGATGATTTTCAGTTGAATTAGATAACCTTATTCTTCTTATAAATCTCTTTATATAGTGATATCAAACAAAGAGAAAAATAAATTTCATTATATAAATATCAACCGAGTGAAACAAACTTTGATAAAGACAAGAAATAATCAATATGAGAATTATTATTATTTCATTTGTTTTTCTTATAGTAAAGTTTGAATTATTAACAAGGAAACATTCTCAGGTGAAGGAGCGCTTTTCAATCGAGGTTTCGCGCATCTTGTAGCTTTTAGTGAACTGTGTCTATGGTACGAAAAGTTCGGATTTCTGGCTTGTTTCTGACGAGATATCGAGCTTCTAGTGAATTTTCTCTATAGTATGCTCACATTGGCAGCAAAGCTATACTTTCGAATTTTGACCTGAAACTTCGCCTGCATAAAGATCTCAGCTAGACTAGTTTGCATAAAAAATTTTAGAAGTTTTGAACAGTCTCTCCGAGATACCAAGTTTCCAAAAAATGTATGCTATATAAACTATCTATGAAAAAGGGTCTAAGTTTTGATAGTTGTGTATCTCCGAGAGACTTTGTTCAAAACTGTTGAAATTTTTTATGCAAACTAGTCTAGCTGAGGCCTTTATGCGGGCAAAGTTTTAGGTCAAAATTCGAAAGTATAGCTTTGCTGCCAATGTGAGCATACTATAGAGAAAATTCACTAGAAGCTCGATATCTCGTCAGAAACAAGCCAGAAATCCGAACTTTTCGTACCATAGATACAGCTCACTAAGAGCTACAAGATGCGCGAAACCTCGACTGAAAAGCGCTCCTTCACCTGAGAATGTTCCCTTGTAAGTGTTACTATAAAGCTTACTTGGCTGTTGAGTAGTAGTCGTAGCTGTTGCTAAAGTTGATGTTGATATTGTTGTCACTGTTACTGGTAGTGATGGTGTGGTAGCAATTGTGTTAGTTTCCGGTTTACTTGGTGCAAGAATAACAAATTTTAACACCAGAGAGAGAGAGTAACTGTAAATATTGTTAAAACAATAAAAGATATACAAATAATCTTAACCCAACGATGGTGATACCATTTGTGTGGTTGAATATTTTTAGTATTATCTTCACTATGTAACTGGTTGAAATGCATATTAGGTTCTTCAAGAAACTTCAACTCAAAAGAAAAAAGAACGAGCTATTGTTCCAAACTACGTCATATGTGTCTGTCACTCTCACAGTAATAACGAAAGATAAATAATATTATCTTCAGCACAAAAAGTATTACTATACTCATATCTCGATGTAATAAATTTTTACATGTAAGTATCAGAGCTGCCAGCCTGGCCTGGTTCCTGGCAGGCGCCTGGCAGGCCATCAGGTCGTCCACCAGGCCAGTCTGAATTTTTGAAATTTGTCCTGGCTTGATCAGGCCATCCCATGTTTGGCCTGGCCTACCGTCCAGGCCAGGCCGAAGTTGCTGGCCTGGATATAGCAAATTATTAATATGAATAAAAGAGACAAGACGACAACTATGGTTGATTAATTTTAACGCAGACAAAAATAGTACTTTTCATCATATTAAAAACAGAGGGTATTCCTTTTTTATATTTTGTTTACCAAAAACAAAAACGAATAGTCTAATATAAATGTTACTATTTGTTGTTATCAGCGTTTCTCTCTTTTCTACATTTCTCTATTATGTTTTCTTTTCACTGAGCGTTGTATATGTGAACATACATTATTCGTGATATTTTAGCTATCTTTTTTCGTTTATATGAAATAAGCCCTTCATGTGATGAAAAATATCTCTGATGATTGTCTTTTCTATTTCAGCTTGCTCTGGCATGTGAACGGCCGCTTGAGAAGAAGGAGGAAAGCGGAGGATTCTGGAATAACTTTTTTGGAGGATATTGTTCGAAAAAGGAGGAAAAAGGAGGATATTATTTTTGTTTTAAAAAGGCGTTCTAACATAACAAAAACAGCATGCTTGAGCAAAAACCAAGATCTAATTAGAACTATAGATGACTTATACGTAGTTTCATATTAACGATCAAAAATAAAATAGTAGCATGTGACAGGAAAGTAGTTAATCTAATCAAACAGTCATGCTGATGTGAACTCGACTTCATACAGTTGTGAATAAATGCTGGTTTTTTAGTGCGATTTCGTTTGTACAGATCTGGACATCAACAGAATTAAGTTTACTTAGTGATCCTGAGATTTTCTGTTACAAAATTTATATAAGTTTAACGATTCACAAAAAATGTTGGCTCTTCAACGATGAAGATGTATCAAAAACTTATTTTTATTAACATATCATATATATGTATGTTTATATTTTCGTTAGAAACACATACATGTAAATAACGCGCGATATTATACCAAACTTTTTCAAGCGCATATTCATCACTGAAGGACACCGTTTTTATTCTGAGATATTAAAATTTATATAGATTTTTATATAAGAATGCAAATGACAAGAAATGGTTAATGTATTTTTACAACCGTTACTTTTGAGAGACATAAGTTTCAATCTGATATATTGTTCGTTTAGAGGCCGAAACTTTGTAATGTCAAAAATAATGTCTCATTCTACAAAGATATCTGTGTCTCAGATAAACACAATAAAACTATTAGAATATACAACAAATATTGTGTCGTAAAGTCCACTGACATAGTCACAGAAGTCTGGTACTAAACAGTAAAATCAACTAGAACTAGCATTGCAGAAGTCAACTTTTGTTCACTCACCAGATAAAATATTGCACAAGGAGATGAAAAGCATGAAAAGAGGAAACTATATGACGCTATTCGTGGATTTTTGATTAGATTAGATGCAGTAGTTGCTGATTATTGAAGCAAAACTACTAAAAAGACGGAAAAACAGAAGATTATCATAAAAAGAAGGTTAGAGAGAACCTTTTTGTAAAAACACAAGGAAAAGGAGGAGCATTCAGATGCCAGAACTTGCTTTTGTATGAAAGAACTTGTTATTCTGTAATCTTATGAAAATAAATTACGCATATGACAGAAACTGAGTCAGTACATGGAATACAGAATTATAGAATTTTACAAGCTTGAACAATCATAAGCATGAATCGGCCTGGTTCCGCCTGCAGGCCAGGCCAGGCCAGGCTACAGGCCACTATTCGATTTCCTGCCTGGCCTGCAGGCATGTTAATTTAGACCAGGCCAGGCAGCAGGCCAGGCCAGGCCAGAAAAAAGTGACCTGTTGGCAGCTCTGGTAAGTATGATATGCCACAAAATTGTGTTTTAATTAGTAATTTTCGATTGAAATGTAAAACAAAGTATGAAGAAAGAAAACAAAATATTGAATGAAACTGAGGCAAAATTACCAGAAACATGAAAAGAAATAATTAAAACATGAGAAATAAATAAAATTCGTTCACTGTTGTATGTTTGGTAGAATAGATATGTTTGCCAATTAAAATTGTACAACTTTATGAAAAAGTAAAATAACTTACGTAAATTTTATTAATAAATTGATTGAAAAATTGAATATAATAAATCAATTATCGCTCAACATCTAGCTACAAAAAAATGAACTTAACTTTAAAAATGAAATTTCATTGATATAGGATAAAAAGATGACCGTATTTATCGATGAGAGATGACGCTATCAACATGAATAGACTACGTATATGTATAGACGTAGGCAAACGTATTTCGATGACTAACACACCTTGTTTGGTTGTGAAATTACATGATGTATAAAAACAAGTATTGCACCATTTAGCTTTCGTCTTTTGCAATCCAATATGTTTTCCAGAGTGAGTAATATTTTGATCTGTTTATAATTAAAGACATTCATACTACAACGATATTTTATTTTCAAAGTTACTTCGTGTGTTATTTGGCATTGGAAGAAATTCAGAATTGTCTCAAGAATCTCAAAGTAAGTCAAACTATTTTCTAACTTGTTTACTCTTTGTTGTTATTGACCATGTGAATGGACTGATTAAGATGTTAGATTATAAATTCGACTATTCATCAGAAGTTGAAATTTTTACTTATCTTAGAATTGAACAGTTAGTAACTTGATGTAACAATACGGATTGAATGAAAATGTTCTCAAAGTTAGATAGATAGAGATCTCCAGAATTTTGGTGAGTATCATGTGAAGTAAGAAGATTAGTAACTTCTGCTCCTGTATACAATCGATTCAAAAATTATTAGTCATAAAATAAAATGAATTACACATTATTGAATCGGGTTTAGTGATTGAAATATGAATGCTATTCTTTGAATCGATAACATTTGAGAAGAACATTTTACCTATGTTTAGAAATGCATCTTGTTATCGCACCTGTCAGGACAAAATTGATGTCTTCGTTCATTGTTCCAAGTGAACTATTCTCGATTGATATAGATCCGAGTTCTACTTTCAAGCAAGTCAAAGAGAAAATTGCACAACAGATCAATATACCTTTAAGCGATCAATTTTTAAGTTGTGATGGTCGAACACTTGAAGATGACCATGTTCTCGAATCGTACGATAATATCAAGGATGGATGTACACTTTGGATGGTGATATCCTCCGGAGATTCTCGTCAAACATACCGTGTATTTGTTTCAATTTATACTACTAACGATGATGAGAAGCGTGAAATCTTCAAATTAGATATTTTCTATAATGACACCGTGGCTCAAGTCAAGTATGCAATTTATAAACGAACGGGTATACCCATGGAAAAACAAACAATTATTTTTGCTGGTAAACAGCTTGAGGATAACCGAGTCTTCTCGAATTATGGAGTTCAAAAGGAAAGCACTGTACATTTAATCATTAAGAAAGACATGTAAAGTTGAATAAAATTGTTCTTATTTTTATTCATACAAGAAACTATCTTGAGGGTGCATATCTGCATAAATCAAACATGAAACTTGGAATTATCGGTACCATATGAACTTTTCAACTCACAATATAGAAATGGTGGCTGTTGAATGCGTGCCCACCTAGCATGTTTTCATTTGCCAGTGTAATACTTCCAGTTGAATGCATCTTATGCATGATATTTGACCTGCCCTTGCTACGTCTTTATTATCCTTTCCGTTCATATCGTTTTCTTTTTTCTGATGGACGAGTATATAAGCGTATGCTTTGTATGAAACTGATGCAATTCTTGATAGAAAGAAATATGGATGAATCCGTGGGGTTTTTACCACTTTTGTGGAAAAATTTCTTTTTTCGGTTTTGATACCATAGTTAGACGTATCATAGTCGAAAACGGTCTGAAGTAACAATTAAAATCTTTTTGGTTGTATAAAGTATGGAGATCCAGGTCATTTTTTAGGTACACCTATATGCATATGAGTGAATTGCAACTTTCTGGTACGATTGAAGTTTTCACTATATTTTCCTAATAACTTTTCTTCTCCTTGACCGATTTGGACAATTTTTTTTATATGTTATACCTCTCTGAGCTCTCCACTGCCACACCAAATTTTAGCTCTCTAGCTCATACTGCTGTTGACTTACGAGGCTCGCACTGTGAAAAAATCGTATTTTATAGAGAGATGTGCTAAGAAAAGGAAATTTTCTAAGCATGAAAGGAAAGAAAAAAAAGATAATGAATAGTTCATTTTGTAGAGTCAGAAGTGTTCTTTCGAATTGCATATTTTTCTTTTTTCTCTTTTTCTCTTTCCATGTTCATTCATCCGAATTACTGTATGACAGACACTTGTTCTTTTTCGTGTAGACCGTCCTTATTTTTTTATTTTCTTCGCCTTTCTGCAAGTTGAAGAAAAACGAAGATATTCAAACGAAAGAGTCTTTTGCAAAAAGCAACTTGATAAAGAAAACCTTTTCTGAACGACTTTTCTTTTCGGTAAGAAAAAAAGCGATCTTTTTCTTTCAGCTCCAGTTTCACTTACTTTGTAGACTGACTTTTTGTAAATTTTATTGCGAATAACTTCTAAAAGACTCATCCTTTTTTTGCTCAAATCTTTTCTGTAGATATACTTCTTAGATTTGTATAACCAGTTAAAAATTTAGCCCTCTATCTTTTATCGTTCTCGAGAAATTTACATTATATGATGAAATGTAGACTGACCTTTTATTGGAAAAAATGTAGACCGACTTTTTGAAAATTACTTCGTGAATAACTTGTGAAAGGCTCGTTTGTTTTCCTCAAAAGTTTTACTATAGATATACTTCTCAGAGTTGTATGACCAGTAAAAAATTCGGCTCTCTATCTTTTATCATTCTCGAAATATTTACATTATATGATATAATGTACAATGACATTTTTCAATAAAATAACGTTTTTTTTACGATACATTTATATGAAAGTAAGTTGCATCCCAGTTAGTATGTGGTAAAGTGTCGGAAAACTTTTGCTGTGCAATACAGGCACAGAGTGTAATAAAATACACTGCTCAAAAGTTGTTTAGGTCGACTTTCAATTTTTCGCACCAATCGTATCAAAAAGTTTCAATTCACTCATATGTACATGCATGTATATATGCATATAGATGTACCTAAAAAATGACCTGGATCTCCATACTTTATACAACCAAAAAGATTTTAATTGTTACCTCAGACCGTTTTCGACTATGATACGTCTAACTATGGTATCAAAATAGAAAAAAAAAAATTTTTCCACAAAGTGGTAGAAATCCGACGGATTCACCCATTTGTAATCAGCACACTTGACTCTATCAATAAATATGTATTTAACCAGAATCGAAAATAAAAAGTTTTCCAGAGCCCTGTGGGAGACTACAGGTTCCAAGAATCTCTTGGTGAGCTATACGAATAAAACCCATGGAATATTATCAGGAGTCATGTCTTACTTCAAATCGATAAAAAAAGCTAATTTTGTTGGGGACAAAAAAATGGCCTTATCCACCCTCGTCCTCTGGATGAACTTCAACGATTTCTGCACGAAGAATGAAGAGAATTCGAGCGAGTTACTCTAGATATTTTGGTCAGATCGATGAAAGGATGATGATTATCTATAAGCAAATCTTAGGAGGAAGCGATCATTTATTAATTGCGACATATTTGGACTTCGTACACTCTTATCGTTATATGTATTTTGGTGTTTTTACTTACTCATTTAATCCTTTGAAATATATGAAACAACGAAGGCAAATAATTTTGTAACCTGTCGAATGTTATACTACCTGACAATTTCTCCTCTAATTAGAATGAAACTGTGATGGTAATAGTTATTTTTCATACCAAGCGTCGCACTCATACTTTATTTTATTATTATTTTTTCTTGTTACTATTTCTCTCATTTTTTCTTTTTTTTCTCTTGTTGGTCTTTTATTTTATAAAGAACTGAAAGAAACATTAAAGGAAAAAAAATGAAACATGGTTGAATCCTTACTTATTGTGTTCATCGTTTCCCTTTACTATAATTAATTGAAATTACAAATTTGTGTAGAATTGCCAAATTTAAAGAACTCTTAAGATATTATAATCATTTTAGTAACACTTAAAATGCTTTGCAATCGTAGACTGTACTTTTATATACACCCTTGAAAAGGAGATATACTAGGTTAGAAACAATATTTCTCCCGGAGACTACCCCCAACGCTTACAGAGAAAGTAAACAATAAATTTTATTCTAAATGAAAGCCCATCAAAATAGTATTTATCCATAAGAATGAAAACAATTCTATGGACTTTTTTTTCGAGCTTAGATCATTCCTAGAATTTTAGGAACCGTTGTCGTAGAAAAATATTCTATTACAGAAAAAAGATCAAATAACATGTTGTATAAAAATATTGAATGTAGAAAAGTGTGGGGGTGTGGGTGTGGCTAGATGGTGTGTGGGGTGTGGGTGTGGCTAGAGGGTGTGTGGGGTGTGAGTGTGGGTGTGGGTGTAAGTGTGGATGTGGGTGGGTGTGGGTATGGGGTGTGGGTGTGGCTAGAGGGTGTGGCTAGAGGGTGTGTGGGTGTGGATGTGGATGTGGGTGTGGGTGGGTGTGGGTGTGGATGGGTGTGGGTGTGGGTGGGGGTGGGTGTGGGTATCTCTTTTAGAAGACGCCTACCCACACCCACACCCCACACCCACACCCACCCACACTCCACACCCACCCACACCCACACCCACGCCCACACACACCCACACTCACACACACCCACACTCACACACACCCACACCCACACACACTCACACCCACACCCTATTTAGTCGACGACTAACACTTTCGGCTCATTTTTCTTGAATTATGTTCTATGATTTACAAGATAATTTAATTAAAGCCATACAATATTTTACTATAGACTCCAGTTCAGTCCTGTCAATTTTCTCGAGGTCTTGGCACTAGTACCGACTTTGGTGACCGGAACTGATCTAGCGTATCTATAATGATGATGTGGTTTTCTTTTTGTATTGCAAGATAATAGTGCGACAATAATTACATGTATTTCAATTTGATATTTTTGCACAAATTTCATCACATAATCAAAAGGAATTCAATCGGTTACTCATCAAAATAAAAATTCAATCTTAGGAAATGTTGATGAAATTACTCATGATTCAAGGCTTCATGACACCTATGAATCATCATGAATACGTGTCAAATGATGTTTATTATGTTTTTTTTTCGTTTTTGCTTGAGTTCTACTTGCACTTGCTTAAAAAGGAGACGAATGAGCAAAAAAAACATAATGATTCATTCAGATTTTATTCGTAATGATGTGATGCAATTTGTTCCACTTCAAATAGTATATATTGTGAAGCATGATTACTAATGACTGTTAAAGTATATAACGAAACGTAAGACTCGATGATGGAGATGTGTCCATATATTCCATTTTTTCACTACTTTGAACATTTGTAGATAATGTCTAATCGTAAAGCTCGAATGGCACGAAATCGTCAAAAACGATTACCGATTAACCAAAGGTCTAATCGTTCACAATCACATTCTCAGAACTCGGCTAGTTCCAATAATGGTACACAACGATCGTGTGCAAGTGCACGTGACTCAGGTGAATTGTAAAGATGCTTGATAATTGCATAATATCTTTCGATTTGAATAGAACGAAGATCATTATTAAACGTAAATGATCAGATGCCACGTCGAACATCAAGTGCTTGTTCTTCTAGAAGTAGCTTATAGTTTTAACAAGAAGATATTATTCTAAATCAAAAATTAGTTTTAGTATTAAGTCAGCAATCAATGACTAATAGTGATACTTCTTCTCAAACATTACAAGATCAGATAAGATCACTTTCAGAACTAACATTATCAACAATAGAACAGTTTGAGTATGTTATTAGAAATGTTCAAATTTGAGAATTTTTGTATGACAAACTTTAGAATTTCAACTGAACGAATAACTCGTGAATGTGTTGTATGTGTTACAGATAAGTCTATCGATCAATTTGAAGGTATTTTTGCTGATACATGTGTGCATATTGAACGAACAGTTTGTAATTCATGTGTTTATGAAAATACGAAATGTCTTGTCGAAGATTCAATGATTTATTTTGGAGATGTTTCATGTCCAGAACCAAATTGCAATGGAAAATTTGACTATAATGGAATTCGACAAATTCTTCTTTTCATAGGAAAAAATAAACAATTATTTGAAAAATATGATCTACATTTAATGTATCGACAACTTGAACATATGCCTGAATTTCTTTGGTGTGCATATAATTGTGGTTCAGGTCAATTGTACGAAACAGGATCTTCAAATCCTGCAGTTACATGTAAAAAATGCAATCGTCCTACATGTTTTAAACATCGTGTTGTTTGGCATACGGATATGTCATGTGATCAATATGATCTTTTAAATAATCAACCATCAGAAACTGATGCAACTAACAAATGGTTAGAAATATTTGCTAAACAATGTCCACAATGTCATTGGCATATTCAAAAATATGAAGGATGTGATCATATGACATGTCGTCAATGTAAGCATGAATTTTGTTGGATATGTTTTGTTGATTATAAACTTATTGCAAGTAAAGGTGCAAGTCAACATAAAACAACATGTAGTCATTATCAGGTAAAACAGTTTTCATAGGATTCAAGCTCAAAAAACAGTATTTTCATATATAAATTTATTTTAGCCGGAAGCTTCACCTACGACTGAAGCTACTTGATCTAATTATTCATGATCTCAGATTTTTATAATACTGCTTTCTCAAATTTTTTTCAACTGTCCATTTCAGAATAAATATTTTATTTTATTTCGAATTCATCAACTTATAAGTATGTGATGGTGTGGGTGTGGGTGTGGGTGTGTGGGTGTGGGTGTGTGGGTGTGGGTGTGTGGGTGTGAGTGTGGGTGGGTGGGTGTGGGTGTGGGTGTGTGTGGGTGTGGGTGCGGGTGTAGACTAGAAGGGTGACTCACACTCACACACTCACACCCACACCCATACCTTCATCATCTACATGATGTAGAACTGCTCAAAGTGTCCCTGCAAATGTAGGTGGAATTTTAAAAAGGGGTGTGGGTGTGGGTGTGGGGTGTGGGTGTGGGTGTGGGTGTGGGT
>CAJNOP010001914.1:0-21942 GCA_905250075.1 Rotaria sp. Silwood1 | reverse complement strand
CAAAACTCTGTTGTTTGATTTACTGCTCAATATCGAAAAAATGGTCAAAAATTCAGTAGAGAGGGCATAACTCGACTCCCAAGGCCCATGGGGAAGAACCCTTTTAAGCTTTTGCTAGTCTCACTGAGCTCTACAAAATGGCATATGTCCGATTCAAAACGGAGCGTGGCACCTGGGACTTTCCCTCGTAAGTTCAAATAGTAAGAAGCAAACTAACTTTGTTTATAAAATTTAATTTCTTAAGTATTTCATTAGTTTGCCTTCATTAGATGTATTTCTTTCGTGAACTATCTTTCTTTACAACGATACTCGCAATTAAAGCTACAGTATTTATGTTCAAATTAATTTTACTGAATCACATAATTCGAACCAGCAGACATTGCTATATTCTGTAATATAAAAATTCTTTACATAATTAAAGACTTCTTTTATATCAAAATTTTACATAAGTTTGAAGTCTTTTTTTTTCTTCTCATTCCATTCTTAACTTATGTCGTTCTAATAATAGTTGAATGATATTTCTTTTGGTTGTTACTAAAGATGTCAATTTTTCTAATGTATGATATTCTTTATATGATGCTACTTTCAGAGAGAATATCGTTATTCAATCTTCTTATAAAAGATGTACGTACTTTCAAGTACTACGACATTTCAAGATAAGACCATAAGAGACATACTAATAGTCTACAGTAATAACGAGAAAGTAAAATATCATTCAAACAAGGTATTTTTCCTATATTACTTAGAACTTTCATGAATATTTATTTTTCGAAGCCTATTTTTATATTGATATGTTTGAATAAGTATTACCAAGGAAGAAGCATCATTCATTGCTTATAAATATAAAACTGACAATGGCGGGTCAGACTTAAAATGAAACACAAGTTCAATTCGTTGTGTTTTCAACTCTTGCTTTTCGGCAATCAACGCTACCGACAGGACAATATATATATATATATTTGTATGTGTGCTATTTATGATTCAACGTAGATAGAATCGTAAGATAGTTTCGAAAAAAGAAAACACTCAATGTCTCTTTCTAGTTAACAGCAAATGAAATAGAACAATTGGAAAAACGTCCAGACAACAAATTAAAATTTTTTATTAATAACATTAAAAATTTATTTTTCTAAGAGTGTTTTAAAAATTAATTAGATTAATTATATAAAATTATCAATATTTAATCAAAAATTTTAAATTGAATTAGTTATTTATTATTTCATAGAATAAGAAAAAACTCAAATCTATGTTGATTTTAAAACTACGTCATCGTATTTCATCCTATTCATATCTTAAAGAATTTCTTTTTCTCTTTTGACAATGCATTTGTTGTTGCCAAGGGTAGATGAAAAAAAAAAAAAAGAGAGAAAAAAAGAAAGTTCTCGGTCATTCTGATGTAAAAAGAAAAAGAAGACTATAAATATATCAACGCTGCGTACATCTTTCTATTAACGTTTTTCTTTGTCGTTTTCAAATAACGTTAAACAGTTTGATTTCTTATAATACAAAAAATAAAAATGCGTTCTTCAATCTCATCAAGGTCGTGTAATAATCCAGGTTGTAACAATTCATCACGTGCTCTATGTATTTGTTGTAATCAATATTTATGTATTGAACATTTAAAAGATCATACTGATAAACAAAATGATCTTCAACTTAATTCATTAATTACTAAAATCAATGTTCTATCAGATCGTTTTCATCATATATCTCTTGTTCAACCATATTTTATAACAAATCTTGATAAATGGCGTGCTGATGCTTATCGTACAATTGATCGTTTTTATGAAACTCAACGTCGACATTTTGAACAATTTACTCAAGAAAATCAAGATAAACAACGAAATGAACTTGAACGTTTACGATTAAAAATTAATGATCTTATACGAGAACAAAATACAACACAAGAAGATATTTATTTAATAAAAGATACAATTAAATTAATTGAAAAAGATTTAAATGAATTATCAAATATTCAATGTAATATTTGTCCATTAGTTATTGATGAAAATATTGCTACACTTCAATCTAATCAAGCTAAACAAGATTTTTTACCTCTTTCACGTCCATATAAAACAATGAATATTATTGATAATAGTTATTGTTGGATGGCTACTAATGAAAAATATTTATTAGTACATCATAAACCTGATTTATATTTACTTGATCGACAATTATCACTTATTACCAAAATACCATGGACACATGGTCGAATATATATTATGTGTTGGTCATTAACATTAAATCGTTTTATTGTTATAACTAATGATACAATATTTACTATTGATGAAAATTTAACAGCTATTGAACGATGTGATTTAAATTATCATAATAATATTTATCGTAATTGGCGTTCTGGTACATGTTCAAATACAAGTTTATATTTATCAACAGGTGAATTAGGTACATCAATATATGAATTTACATTAATACCATCAATACAATTGATTAAAGAATGGTCATCACCAATAACATGTCGAAAAGATGAATGTATTGATGATTTATGTTATAAAAATGGTAAACTTGCTATAATTATTTTTCGTCAACCAACAAAAGAAATACGTCTTGATTTACGTTCATCAACAACATTAGATATTATTTGGTCAATTGAAATTGGTAATATTGTACCACGACGTACAACTGGTTGTTGTTGGTTAAATAATGATGAATGGCTTATAACAGATGAATATGATTTTCGTCTATTTCATATATCAGCTAATGGACATCTTTTAAAAAGTGACAAATATGGTCCGGCACCATATAATGCTTTACTATTTGGTAAAGATATACTTGCCATACGCACTATTGAAGGTGTTAATTTACATAAACTCTGATAAAACTCTAAATATTTCTTTTGTAAAATAGAATTAGATCAATAAAATAGACTGCAAGATTCTAATCGAGAAGTTAAGAGTATGAAGTTAGTACAGTTTAGAAAGAACTTGCGGTTAACGAATCACATCATCAATCATCTTTAATTTCTACTCTCGAAAGAAGAATGTTCGATATGTGCTTTACTGAAAGAAAAAAAATTTTTTAATACAATACCGTTCAAGGAAAGAAAAGGAATTTTATTATGAGTTTACTCATTTTGTTGAAAATATTTTTTAAGCATCTAGACTTAGCAATCGAAGACGAAGAAAACTTTCGGTAATTTTTAGTTTATCTAGGTCAAATTTCTTGTACAACTCTTCAAGTTATTAGTAATATAGGGCTTGAAATTTACTTATACATAATCGAATGTTTTCTATATATTTGATTCACTAAGAAAATGCTGCTACATACTAGCGAATGTGGTGAAAAATTTTGACATTTGTACAAAAACCTCGATATACTGCATAAATCTATAAATCTGATGGAATAAGAAATAAGTATTTGAGTTAATGATATCTGAATCTAAGGTATGCTTCAGTCTATATAAGTCTCATGAATCCGCCACCCATGTGTTTCTTATGAATGAAAACTATGTGATTAATAAGTTGCAGAAGAATCGGCTTTTTTTTTAAATCTCTAATCAGTTTATATAAGTCATCAGAACTAATTAACAATTGCCATAGATACTAAATTATATTAAATCTATTACTGAAGTATAACCGAATGTATCTATCACGCAACAGTTTGCGTATTCTGTTAATATGATAGCTATCAAGTAAAAGTTGAGAATACGAGGTTGAAGCGCTGTTAGAACAACAGTGACATGTGTCATAATTGAGTCGAAGGTAATTATAGGGTCTATTTGGGCTCAGCGAGTTACCCAAAGATAATTGTACTGTTCGTATTTTCAAAACTTCTCCCAATATATATGATGAAATCTAAATTATAGTTTTCGATCTATTTTGGAAAAAGATGAAAAGTAAAGGTAGTGATCGATCGGCGAAAACTTAACGTGACACAACATGGCAGTTGTCCATGTACAGTTCGAAGAACAGCAAATCTTTGAAAGGTGATAATGGCGCCTATGCTTCAAAACAAGACTATCAAGAAGCGAACTGTCTGCTGAAACAAAACACATACCGCTACTATTGCATGAAAAATATGGACTATTTCTCAGAGTAGAAAATCAAAGAGTCAACTGTGACTGATCTGCACAAAAAAGAGCGAATTTATTTTGCAAACTGGATATTCTTAGTCCTATGAGTTCTTGTAACTACCTGAAGCTATGAATCTGGACCACATTATCATATTAAAGCAGTATCGATAGATGCAATAAAGCACTTCATCAAAAAAACAAAACAACAAGGAGAAAATTTTATAATCTGCACTTGATTTTACTGTATGATTATATTTATTTCAAAAAAAAACGGAAGAACCTACATTCGCCAAATAAATTATACCGTTTTGTGTCGAATTTTAAGTGTTATTTTCTGATAAAATATGTTTCCATTGCATAAAGAAAAGAAAATGAGAAATATTAAACATACAACTAGTTAAACTTATTTTGATCGACTCTTCAGTTTCTGTCGAGATTCATCTATACGTTTTCGCTTTTCCATTTCATTTTTTCAAAAAAAAAACCTATTTTTACATTTTAAGTATGTATCGACCTATCAATATAAATGAAGAAGGCTTTAGTTTATATCTAATTCTTCATTGTTTGTTTTTGTCTTTTGTCCGGCATCATGTCCTATAAGAATTGCTTCTATGAATTAAAATATATAATGACAGTAATGAAAAATGCACATCAATAATTCTACAATAAAGAGATTTACAATCATGCAATATAAAAGATCTTTTCTGACGTGTATCATCATTATATTGACTTCATATGGATGAAATACAGCTTTCTGAATTGGGTCGATAAGTCATATTTTGAGTTTAGAAATGATTTTTACAAAAGGCTTTCTGTGGAAAACTGAAAACTTATTTAAATAAATACTAATCAATGAAAAATCGTTTCATTAAACGAGAGATTTTTCCTCTATATTTTTTTTGCATTCAAAAATAAAAAAAAAAACAAATCTGACTACTAAGTAGGAAGTTATCGGGAAAAGTTTTTACTTTTTCGTAAGCTTTCAGATTGTGTATTTGGAAAATTAATGATTCTGATAACTTGAAAAGCTCAACAGAAGTTTCATTGAGAATCTATCAATACTGAAAATACAAGGCCAATGTTAAATGGTTTTTTTTTTGCTTTTTAGTCTAGTTTGAATAGATAATGAATTTAAGTTGTTTTCTTCACCAGAATCGCTGATTTCTTGAGTAGACATTCTAAAAATTTAGGAATAAGTGAACATGCATCGTTACGGTATTTCTCAGCATAATACCATGGTTTTCTTCCAATACATCACATAAACTATTTTTGGGATTTTCATTTGAAACTTTGCATAGAAACAAGGCTGAATGAGAATAGTTAATCGTGAAAGTAATACATCATTTGATCGATTTCTATCCCGTAATAAGAATATTGAACCTGCCAGTGTATATAGACGATCGAGACAACTCATGTTCACTGGGGTTATATCTTAGGATAGAAATAGTGGAAGTATCTAAAAATTTCACAGTAAACTATTGTTGTTAAGAATCGACAAATTTCGTAAAAATTCAATATGTTGGCAGCGATAACTTCTGCGTCCGAAATTTTTCAATACAAAAACTACAGTTCGAAGAAAAAAATTTCAAGTTAATGAAATATTTGTTTCACCGACTAGAATCTATTCTAACAACGAGAATATTCCTTGTTCGGATTTGAAAACTTGTTCAAAATCATTTTCGAGCTTAAGATATCAATTTTGACTAGATCAAAAAGTTTCATTCCATTTCAGACGAGGTCAATGTTACCTCGAATACGGTTTCAAAAGAAATATCTAAGGATAAAGATAAAAATATTTGATAATAAATCTATTTTTAGTTATGAAATCTAATAAAAAACATTTCTTGATGAAATTGAAATTTAAAACTGATGTATTTGAACAAATTCTATTTGTTTTTTTTTGAACAATTATCTTCATTAAATTTCATAAAATTTTTCAAGAAATACACTCGGGGACAATTGAATTTATACCCTTTAATCTTTTTGTTTTTTATTACTATACGGTTTTATCTATTAACTTAATATATATAGGAAGAAAGCCCAGAACCCACTGCATCTTTTGGTATATTTACGTTGAACATCAAATGCAGTTTAAAGTATAAAAAGTGTATTAGAAGAAAAAGAACATTTTTTTTAATACCATGGTGTCCATAATGTTGTAACACTTTTTATTTCGCATATATCTCGGCTTAGGAAAATGATAAAACCTTGAATCTTTTTTTCAAAAGATGCGCCGTGAAAAGCTCTACAAAAGCCATATGATTGATGTCCTTTTTACCTGTTCTAATGGTTTTTCTTTTGCTCAAAATGAAATACTTACAGGTGTAGTTTTACTTCCCATAATATAGAAAGTATTTCAAGAACTTTTTCGATTCGCTATATAGGATTCGGTCTATACAAGTTTTGGAGAGCTTTCGACGGCACATATTTTAAAAACAAATTCAATATTCCATCATTTTCTCAAGACGACATATATGCAGAACAAAAAAGTCTTCCAACATTTTCAGTTTGATGAGAAGTGACACTGCCATGTAAGTTGTTCATTTTGAGTATAAGAAAAACCATCAGAACAGATAAAATGGAATTCGATCATATAGCTTCTGTAGAGCTTTTCACGGCGCATCTTTAAAAAAAAAAATTCAGGATTGTATTATTTTCCTAAGCCGAAATATATGCGAAATAAAAAGTGTTACAACATTATGGACACCATGGTATTAAAAAAAATGTCCTTGTTCTACTAATACACTTTTTATACTTTTAACTGCATTTGATGTTTAACGTAAATATACCAAAAAGATGCAGCGAGTTCTGGGCTTTCTTCCTATATATAGTAAGTTAATAGCTAAAACCGTATAGTAATAAAAAACAAAAAGATCAAAGGGTATAAATTCAATTGTCCCCGAGTGCATTATTTAACGATAAATATTTTTTTCTTAATGAAATGAAATAAAGTTTGATAAGTATGATTCCTATATAAAGTAATTGTTTTTTTTAATCCATATTATTTTCTTGAGCATCTAAGGATATATGACGTTGTTCCGAATAATAATCAGTGTTGTATATATTTCTAATAAGTTTTCTAAGATAAAAATAGCAGAAATTCATTAGACATTCATAAAGTTTCAAAACAATGATCGATATATGATTTAAGACAAACCTTTGCTCTTCATTTTTCTTTCTTCATTTTGATGAAAAGTGCTTTTGTAATGTCTACAACAACTTTATCAACTGTTCTTATTACATCATTAAAATTAATACAAACAGATATATTTCGTATTGGTGGTCCAATTTTAATCTTTTTTGGTACAAGTAGTTGTTTATTCAGTTATATCATATTTAGACAAAAGAATTTACGTAAAAATCCTTGTACAATATATTTTTTGTCATTTAATTTATCTAATTTATTACTTATATATTCATCATTATTGCCTGTAATGCTTGAAATAGGCTATAATATTAAGCCAAATTCATACAGTCTTATTCAATGTCGTTTTCGTCTCTATGCACTGACACTATTCGATTGTTTAAGTTCATTATATTTGATTCTAGCTTCAATCGATCGTATGTGTGTAACTTCACCAAATGCTTTTGTACGAAGTCGAAGTAATAATTATTTTGCTTACAAATCTATTATAATTGGTACATTATTTTGTATGATATTTAGTAGTCATGCATTAATTTTTCAAGAAATTGTACCAAGTACAGCAAATGATATTGTTTGTAATTTTAAACCAGGTATTTATATGATATTCCTAGCTTACTATTCATTAATAAAAGGAATTTTGATGCCTTTTCTTATGATACTGTTTGGATTATTGGCTATGAAAAATATTCGACGTTTACGTCGTATTCATGTTTCTACTGAGGGAAGAAGTCATTCATATGGTCCATCAACGAAAGATAGAAAACTTATTCTTTTAGTACTCATGAATATTATTGTATATGTTCTATTTGATTCAATGATGACAATATATCTTATGTACGAGCAAATTACACAATATTATATAAAGAATGATTTACAAAAACAAATGGATACTCTCTGGGGATCAATTGCTACATTTGGTCTTTATAGTCGATTTTGTATTTGTGGTTATATTAATTTATTCGTTTCAAGAATTGTTTGTCAACAAATAAAAAAAATATTTTTATGGGGAAGAATTTTTTTTAAAATTTAAACAAATCATTCATCAACAACATATGAGATGAACTAAAGTTAAACTAATATTTTGATGTTGTATATTATCTGTATGTCTTTCTTAAGTAATTTTAATATTTTTGCTTTTATATTATCGCTCATATACAATAAATATAAGATATCCTAGTGAAAAATTCTTACAAGAGTCATTTTTTGTTTCATATCGAATGAAAGAAAATATTTCGAACAAGTATTAGAAGTTTTACTTAACTATTTCTATTGGTTTTTATATCACAGCATTCAATCATGAACCCTCGATTATCTTCCTATACCGGCAGTAGGTTGTTGATTAGAGAACAACAGTCAAAGAATAATCAAAATTTTAAGTATCAAACTACAATCCGTACAGCGCACATTTCATTTATTTAACTCACTATCGATTTATTAATAATGTACATAGAACTATTATCGAAAAAAACAAAAAAGAAATGATACTCATTTTTTACTCATTCGAACGATTGACAACTTATTTTGATGTTACTAATGAATATCATGATTAATATCTTTGTCACTTTGCTAACACTATTTCATAAATATGTTTGCTTTACTTTCCTCACTCTAATAACGCATAAGATATTTTTAAATTGGTGTTCGTCATTTTATTAAATTCAATGTGAAACTATCAGTACTGTTTTTGATCTAAAACATGATTTTCTTTTATAGATAGATGAGAAAATAAGACACATACCCATTTCAAAAGTAATTAAGTATGGTTTTGAAGAAAGCAAAAATCCAAGATGTATATTATTAAAGATTTTATTTCATCAAATATTCACCGTAATTATATCGCTTATTTATACACAGTCGCATTTATTCAAACTATTTGTCGATGACAAAAATTACGATTGTCGTAAAGAATCGTGCACTATCGTACGATGATTATTGAATAATTTTTAAAATCTTCCTATTTATTAACATATAACTTCGTTCTTGGTTGTAAATATTGTTAAAATTCAATGCCGTACATAATTTTGTAATTTATTTATTCATGAATTACTCAGTCGTTTGTAAATAGCATAAAAGATATTATCAAACAGTGTCTATTGAATAAATTCAATAATCTAAATAAATGAATAAAATGTATCAATATTTCATCTGTTAGATAATAAATATTAATTATGAAAAATAAAATAGAATTTTACCGGACACATTTGTTCGAAATTTTCTCAATCAAGAAACTTTCTAATTTTTGATTACATAAAAAAATGATATCTTGATTATCTGTTGGGAATATTTCATCTGTTTTTTGCCCTTCGAAGCTCATCGCATCGACATTAATCATATTGTCAAAGAAGATGACATTAGCAGCACAATCAGTTCTTTAATATAGACTAATGTCGACGCAAACCCCTGGAATAATATTTATATAAGATAATTGATATTTTGACATCGTATAAAAAATTTTTTAGTACAACATAAACTTATAGAACATCGATGTGTTTAAACTGATCGTCCTACATTACGAACTGATAGAGTACTATGTTTGTAAATGTTAGTCATTACGCCATAATTGAATATATACTCTATGCAATATCAGACAACTTTTGTTTTCACATTTACATATTTTTCAATAAGAATAAAATTAGAATGTGCACTTATTCATTTCTTCTTAAAATTGTTATTCAAATCTTGATTGTTGAAAACGATTCATTTTTATTCAATGATGCTACTTTTCAATGTAGTCAACCAAGAAAAAGTATTTTAACAGTTAATTGAGCAAGTATTCTATTATTACTTTCCATTTTGAAATTCGATTGATTTTTACTTTACTTAATCGATATTTATCATAATTCAAATTTATATTTGAATTATAACCAAATGAAGCAAATTGATTATAAACTAGAAAAGGCTAACATTAACATAATTATATGGGTAGTTTTTTTTTTAATTGAAATTCTTATTGGATTTCTATACAAATTTGATTTTATTTGAATGTTTATAATAAATGACTGGAGACCTTTTCCAAATGATTTATTGTGTCAATGATTACAGCACATCATCTGTTCATCTTTTATCTGTTCGATTACGAGTCAGCTAGACATTCTGACCTCTTGAATAATAGTATCTGTCTGCTTACTCTATTCTCTCTCTCTCTCTTGTATATAAACTTGTGTTCTATATGCAGTAGACATAACCGGAATAAGGAATTAGTGCATTGAACATCTATGCCGAAAATAGCGATAACGCTTCTTCTCCAATTTGTTATTATTAATCACAATAAAATACACACTACATTGGTAACAAAATATAGGATGGATTGTTCATCGGTATTAGAATATCTGTTCAATAGTCAAAAGAAAAATTTGATCGTCTTATGATACACGTCTTTTTTTCGAAAATATTAGAGAAATAAAATAACAATCAATTTTAATATTTTTATTTAATTAACAAGTATTTTATTTTCTTCAGATTTTTATTTAATCATTATTTCAATCTAAATGATATTTAATAAGATTATAAAAATATTTCTTCTTTAGTTTTAAATTATTTTTTCATCTTTCATATATTGATAATAAGTTATATGCCATATGATTCAAATCGGATAAAAATTGCTGATAGCTTGATACTTGCATGGACGGTTAGCGCCAGTCATTATTGTTTATTCTGTATGAAAAATAATTGATTATTCATAAATAAAAAATATTTCTTTGATTCATTTTTCTATTTGTTTAATTAGAAAAAGAATGGATATTTATATTGGACTTAAGTTTATATCATCATACAAATAACAAAATATCAATAGAAACATGATTGCTATCTAAGACGCTAGGTAATTATTTTTATTTTTTAAATAATTTAAAGGAAAAAAACAAATAATATTTGACGGAAATTTAAGAAAGGATTTTTTTTTAAGACGTTAAATATGTCATAATGATATAACACTAAAAGATTTCAAGGTTTTTTTAACTATAATTTTAAATCTATCTAAAAGGATAAGAATTGTTCGAATGAATTGTATAATTAATTGCTAATTTAGTTCATTTGAGTTAAGCGTTCTTTTTGTTGTTGAATTTGTTCACGAATAGCTTGTGGTAAATCATCACCTAATTGACCATCAAGCCATTGTAATGTTTCTTCAATATCACCAGCCCAATATTCTTTTGGTAATGCCATTAATTTATCCCATTCAACATTAAGACCTTGAAGATTAAGTGAACCTTTTTTAGGTAAAAGACCAACAGGTGATTTGTCAGCAACATCTTCATTATTAACACGTCGAATAACCCAATCAAGTACACGTATATTATCACCTATAAATAAATAAAATTAAAAACAAGTTAAATAAAATATTTCTATTTATTACCAAAACCAGGCCAAAGGAATTTATTATTTTCATCCAAACGAAACCAATTGACATGAAAGATTTTAGGTAACTAAAATGAAAATCAAATATAAATTTATTAAAATAAAACAAAAATGCTTTTTTTTAAAAGTCTTACTTTATTGTGTGGATTCTTTTCAAAGTTAAGCCAATGTTGAATATATTTTCCAAAATTATAACCAACAAATGGTCTAAAATTAGATTTTCAAAAATTATATAAAATAATTGTTTTGGTTACCGCATAGCAAATGGATCATGCATAACTTGTTTTCCAGTATGTTCAGCAGCTGCAGTTGATTCTGATTTAAGTTGTGCAGCAAGAAAAACACCATGTGCCCAATTGAATGCTTCAATAACTAAAGGAACACCTTCTGGTCTTCGTCCACCAAAAATAATAGCTGAAATAGGTACACCAGCTGGATCTTCCCATTTATCATGTATAATTGGACATTGACGAGCTGGACAACAGAATCGTGCATTTGGATGACTTGATTTTTTAGTTTTATCTTCTCCTAATTTATATTTTTCACCAGTCCATGATGTTATTTCAGTACCAGCTGGAGTTTCCTCTTCAAGACCTTCCCAATAAAATCCTCCATCAGCTGTTTCACCAACATTAGTAAATATTGAATTTTTTAAACAAGTTAAAACTGCATTGGGATTTGTTTTCATATTTGTACCGCTAAAAAGAATTTGTTTTTTTTTTATCTTCTTAAAATTAAAAACAAGTCAAACACTAAAACTTACGGTGCAACACCAAAAAATCCAGCTTCAGGATTAATTGCACGTAATTCACCTGTTTCTTTATCAAATCTCATCCAAGCAATATCATCACCAACACATCGAATTTTATAACCCGGAATTGTTGGATTTAACATAGCTAAATTTGTTTTTCCGCATGCAGATGGAAAAGCAGCAGCAATAAATTTTTCTTGTCCTTGTGGATTTGTTACTGACATAATTAACATATGTTCAGCTAACCCTATTTAGATTTAAAATAAAAAAAAGAAGATTTCATAACAAAGAAAGTTTCTTTTTTCTTTAAATAAAAATATACTAACATCCTTCATCATTTGCAATACGACCGGCAATACGTAGAGCAAAACATTTTTTACCAAGTAAACTATTTCCACCATAACCAGATCCAAAACTCATAATTTTTCGAGAATCTGGAAAATGAGTAATCTAAATGTATAAATAAAAAAGTTTTTATTTAGTCCTTAAATAATTTTTAAGAATCATTCTTTTGAATAGATGCTCAAAGCTACCAACTAATTTATGTTTCTAAAATTATTTCTTTTTATGATTTTAATGTTTAAAACATGATCTAAAAGGAGTATTGAGATATAAGGGTAGAAATTCTGATCCCTTCGCCCATAGACTGTTACAAACATTGCGCTGATACATGATCACCGACTATGGCGAACACCCACAGCTGTATCGCAGAGTAAGACAAATTTTATTGATATTTGATTACAGATCATATGTTAATAACATCTCTTATTAATACGTGAACTTCTGTTTCATTGCATTTCTGAAGAATTAAGTAAAACAATTTCCATGTGATTAGTAAAAACAACTACATCATATTTGACATTTTAATCCCAGAGGGATTGCACTAGTAATTTCTTTTTTTTTCTAATTTTATATTATTTCTTTATATAACAGATGATGTCAGTCTGTGAAAAATGAAAGAAACGTATAAAAATAGATGGCAAGAACACATATATAACTAACAACCAATTGGAAAAAAGATTCTACTAGAAAACAAGAAAAACTTTTTTTCTCTATTACATTAGGAATGAGATAGAAAAGAAAAAAAAAGAACCGTCTGATATTTTTAAAATAATTGACTTACCATTGTCTTCTCAGGATTGCATGGCCAATTATTAACAATTGGATTAGCAGCCGGAAGAGGAACACCTAAATATATGAAAATAATTTTTTATTGAAAACATCCGAAAAGATTGTTTTTTTTTATTGCTATTATTGATTTACCGACGGAATGAAGACCTCTAACAAATTCTTCACCATGTCGAAGATGTTTCCAGATTGCCGATGATACACGAGTCATAACTCGCATTGAAAGTACTACATAAGCTGAATCGGTTATTTCTACACCAATTTTACTTAATGGTGAACCGATTGGACCCATACTAAAAATAAAAGAACATGATTAGAAAAAAAAAACAAGAAAAATTATTTTTCTTTTTGAATAATAACCTAAATGGAATAACATAAAGCGTTCGTCCACTCATACATCCTGGAAATCGTGCATCGATTTCTTTTTTCATGTCATCAGCTGACTTCCATAAACCAAGAACACCACTAACACCTTCACGTGAATGTGCTACTGATTCATGTTTATCCTTTGTAATAAGAAATGTTTTGGATTCAACACGAGCAACATCCTTTAAAATAAAGTTTTATTAAAATTTAGATGTGAAATAAAAGAAAAAAAAATTATTTTACGCGTGGATCTGTTCGGCAAATATAACAATTTTCATATTTTTTTAATGGTGATATTTGACCAATTTCGACTAACGTTTTTGTAAGCGTTTCACCTTCTTCATCCGATCCATCACAAATGTATACATCATGAGGTGCACATAATTGAATCTAAATTATCAATAAGAAATTCTTATTTTGTTAACTATATAAAATAATAATATTCTTTTACCATTTGTGCAAGCCATGATTGAACATGTGTAGGAAGTGATTGAAAATCACCTTTTTTAACCGGTACATTACCGACTTTTTCAATTATAAGATGGTGAACTTCCGAAAATGGTACGTTTACGTCTTCCATTTGTATGTAGTCTTAAAAAAATAACAGTAAGAAAAAAAAGAAGAAATTGATTTTTCTCGTTATAACGAAAAAAAAAAGTGTTATTTATAGGTTCGCCTGTAGTTTATATTTGCATGTAGTATATGATTCTCTTCTCTTATTTCTTCTCTTTACTACTGTTCTTGCTTTTTCTTCTCGTTCCATATAATAGGTTTGTATGGCATTATAAACGCCAACTATAGTAAAAAAATGATCGAAGCAAGTTTATACTACCGACAAATTTAAAGTCGAAGTCTAAAGTGCATTTTTCGATACAATAAATTCGTCGTCTATTTCTTTAGCTCTTTGTAAGTCTTGAGAGAACTACTGAAAGAATAAAGAAACTTGGTATCTAGAAAAAAACTAACTAGTGCTTTTTGAGGGTGTACAGACGAATTCGAAGAGAAGAGAAAATGCTCGCTGATGTCGATGTTACATCCGGGATACAGGCAAAGAAAATGGGCATTATATGCAACTGCGCCGAAGAAGAAAAAAGAAGGAACACCAATGAAATAATAGAGAAAAAAGAAAAAAAAGAGGAAAAAGAACGATTCAACCTCGGTAACTTCTCAAGTAATACCCACCCTCGCATCGGCCTATTCTTTTCGAGACCTTTGCGCCGAAAGAAAAAAAAAATAAGAAAAAAAGTATTGGATCGCATCATCGATCAATATAAAGCAAGTATGGAAAAGAGGACACTAGGGTTTTCTTAAATCAACTAGCGATATATTATATGAAACGTCGATGAAGAACTAATACAATACGAACACAACAGATTACTATAAATGGCAACATTATCTCATCAGTAACAATAGCAACTGATGAAATTTCAGACTAATTAAGACAAAAATCAATACGAAGAAAATATTTTTGAGTGTGAGTTTTATTAGTCAGAAAAATCTTGCATTCGTTTTAATTACTAAATGTTTAATTGATTCTTTTATATATTTATTAGTTAATATATGAGATTTTTTGTATTAGAAAAAAAGAAAACGATGAAACTTTTTATCAAATTTCGATATTTTATAATTAATACTAGGAGATATTCGATAGGAACAAGAGATTTCAACATTGTCTTTTTTTCTAAAATAAAAACTTCTAAAAAGAAAATTATACATCTCTATCTACATATGTATGTGTCTATATAGTTAGAACATACAACAACAAAAAAAGAGGTGCCGTAGCAATTCTATTATCTCCTTATTCAATGATGAAACAATTAAATAGAAGAGTTTAATACTAACATCAGAACTGACTAAAAACACTCATTATGGAAAGACTATTACTTTCTTTATTTTAAACCTATCAATATTTAGTTACAATTGTTTTTCAGCTGCACAACATGATCGTTTTATTTCTTTCAACAATTTATTTATTCAATTTTTTTAAACTAGAGGCAAATAAACACGTGTCGATATCATGTAATGTTACTAGCTGTTAACAGATGAACGACATTATGTTAAAGCTAGCACTGTTGCTGTTATGTAGTACTGCTTTTTTTCTTTTTAATATAGGTATTTAGTACATCCTGTTCGTATACTTATCCTATGATTGTTTATTATGAGGTAATACACAGTATATCGTTTTTCTCTCGTCCTGTGCGTCAGACGTACCACATATGTTGTCCATAATAGAGAGAGACGATTATTAATTATAGAGCTAGATAAAAGCGCCCACTGCTAAAAATAAAGTGCTCATATTTTGGGACGCTCACTGCTAGTATAATTCGCTTGGGTAACCTAAAGACTGATTTAGTGTAAGAAAGACAATTGAATATTTAAAGCAAAAAACTTTTTCTATAATTATTTTCTTGTGTATGTATTCATAAGAGATTGAAGTTGATTTTAAAAATTTCAGATTATGTGATAGAATATTGATTCTTAATTCAAAATTAGGTTGAAATGAATTGATTGATAAAATAGACAATACGTTGTGATACGAATCACAATATAAGATATTATGAACACTATTAAGAATAATAGACTTTACGTGAGAATGTGTATGATTTATAAGAAAATAAAGTGAAAAATGCTACAATAGACATCAAATCGATCAGAATGAGGAACTTTGGTTGTTGTTTGTATGATAAGAAAAAAGAAAGAAATAATAGAAATAAAATCTCATTGGTCTTTATTTTCCATTAACAATACAATAAAACTGAAAGACATTATTTTGAGTTATTCGACCTATTCATATAATGATTATTTCTATATATAAACACTAAAGTTCTTTTTCGCAGATATTGCACAATAGAAGCAATCAATGCTACTCAATTTAATGTAACCGATTTCAATAAAACTTTGCTTGTATGTCACTTCAAGTGAGAAAAGTTTTGCTTCTATAACTGTTCTTCTATCGAGATGTTGAAATCACAATAGAAGTAGTCTGATGTAAGAAATTCTTTTCAGCGTAAATTAAGATATATTGTTGAGAGAAGATTTTTCAAAAATATGGAACTTACAGTTTTTTATGAACATTTAACGAAAGATCCTGAAAATCAGCTTTTCGATCAAGAGGAATCTTGATCGAATCATATGTCTCAATAAAAGTATTGAGTGATTAATTTTTTATGACGCATCAAATATGTGTGAAAAATCCGTATTTCAGCCAAGCTTGATATTTCATGACTCATGATTTAAATTAGAGAGTATAGAACTTATGAAATACTTCTAGAGTATTTAATAAACCAAAAATTGTTTTTGACTGTAGTATGTCAAGTATCTTTACTGATTCAAGTCCACAAGATTTCAGGATTAAAGTCTTTGTTGTTGACAAATGACGAAATATATAATGAATGGATGCTGCATTCATTATCGTCGTCTTCCACCCGAGGGTACCTCTCTTCCAATTTCAATATCACAACAGAGGAACGATTTTAGAAAGCACAAATTTTTGCAGTTTTGTATCTTTCTTGAAGCTACATACGCGCAAAAATTTAATTGACATCGATTTCGCACATGGTACATATTTCGATCGTCTCTCTCGTGCAATGGTTCCTACATTATCAGAAACATATTGACAAAACAGGCACAAAGTTTACAAGATAAGTTTTTACTATTATTACTAGTTCAATCAAACTGAACAGAAAAATCAACGACATAGATGATTCAAATTAATATTATAGTGTAGAAAGCGAGTAGACATTCACATCTACATCTTTTAAGCATAAAAATAAAACCATCAAGTTTATTTTTATTCATACAAAAGACATTCAAAAATTCGAATCATTTTTTTTGGAATCAAAATATATTTTATGGAAAATAATTTGTACATGATTATTTCATTTAAAAAATGTAGAGAAAAATAAAGTCTTATGATTTATTATAAGCTGCATAATGTTTACAATGAGGATGATGTCGATGATTTCCTTCGCGTCGTATTTGATCATAATCAGCTAAACAAGACCAACAAAATTCATATTGACATTTAATACAAGTTATATGATCACATCCATCATTTTTTTCAATTTGATAAGGACAATTTGGACATGTTTTTGTATTTTGATTTAACCATCTTAAACTTGCTCTAAGATTATCATTTATTTTTAAATCATACTCTTCACATGTCAATCCTGTATGCCATTGTATTTTATGTTTAAAACATGTTTTTTTATGACATCGAATACAAGTAACAATATTATTAAATTCTCCACCATCATTTAATTGTCCCATTTGACATTTTGGATTTGAACACCAAATAAATTCATCCATTTGTTCTAATCCATGAAGATTTATAAATCGATCATATCTTTCAAAAAGTTTTTCATCCTTATTCGAAATAAGAATATGTTTAATTGTATCGTAAGCATATTTACTATTACATTGAAGTTCTGGACATCGAACATCATCTGTACACATTTCTTGAAAAGATTGTTGAATATGACGATAGATACATGTATCACAAATAGTTCGTTGAACTTGAAGACAGTTATGATTAAATATTGGACAAAATTGTTTAGATGATTTTTCATCAAAACATACTTGACATGTTGAATTATGCGTTTTAGATGGACGTGGTGGTCTAAAATCAAATCACTTCATTATTTCAACTAACTTCAAATGAGTCATGTTATCGATGTATAGAGAAAAAAAATTAGAAATATATTATAGAATGAATTAACCGAACGAAGGAAGTGTTGATAAGATTTTAATTACAAGAAACTGCTTTCGTTAGATCTTTTGATCAGAGACATGCACGATACCTACAAAACAAAACGCCCTCACCTAACGGTATATGAAGAAATATTTTTAGTCATATTTATGACTGTAGAATATTTAAAAATAGATTTTCATTTTCGAACATTCGCGTGTGAACAAGAATATGAAATTGTAGGTTTTTCGTTTCAATCTTAATGTATTTTGGTAATTATATTTGCACAAACTCAGGATTAAGATGATTTTTTAATATAATGCTTGCCAGAGTGATATTCACTAAGTTTTGAGTTAGGATAATTTATTCTTAGAATAATTTTTACATTTAGCAAATGAATATAAAAATCAAATAGTAAAACAAACAGTCGTTCATAAAGAACGAGTTTGTGAATGATTAAATTAACAGCTAGTATGATAAAGGCGCGACAACATGAACTGCTCGCGCGAACAGTGCACATCTCTCCATTGGGCACCTATTTCAGTATGTGAGTGAGTTCTTCGTTTATGACAAATTTTACATGAAGAATATTCTATCTTTGTGTTGAAATCAGTTAAACATATTACTTTTAAAAGTAAAATTAAATCTTACTTTTGATGACTAGGAGGAGCGGCTGCAGTTGGTAGCGGTGAAGGCGATCGAAATCGACGAAACGCTTTAGCGATGGTTGTACCAACATGTCTAGCTATAAAATATATTAGAAAGATCATTTGATTGAAAAGACTTTACCAGCCCCGGATATTTTAGTCGATTGTGTACTAACCAATGAAGCTGTCGAGCTATGTCTTTCTTGTTTTTGATTTCTAATAAAAATAAACATTAATAAACACAATAGAATAATATTGTTTTTTTTTTTTGACTTACAACGATGTTCTACTAGATGACAACGGTATACCTCCACAATTCTGACATATTGTTTGTTTTATTGGAAGACGAACATGTTCTTCAAAGAAACATGTCCAACAAAAATAATCACCTTCAACTAATGCATAATTGTTTGATGGCAAGTGAATCGAGCATGAAACACAATTCATGTTTCTCGAATATCACATACGTTTACATATTAGCTTCGATGCATTATGTCCTTTTATTTTTTTTTCATTCTGTTTCTTCCGTTCTCTATCGTTGAGCAAATAGAAACAGTTTTATAATTATTCACTGCTGAAATCATCATCACAATTTGTTGCAATCAAAATGAAAAAAAAAACAGATTTTTCGATTTTTCCCCTAAAATTGTTTCTTTTGATAATAAAGAACTATAGTTAAAAGCTTTGTAATGTGGACATCATAAGAATTATCCAAAATCACTTACTTTATAAAGGCACTCATTATTGGAAAGTTTGTAGTTCCTTTTTTTTCAACCTTTGAGTATTCGATTGCAATTGCTTTTCGACTATATAAGGTAATTTTTTTCTTTCTCTCAACAATTTATTTATTCAATTTTTTTAACCTGAAGTAAAACAACCTATGTTGACATGTTTTCATGTTACTTATTTTTGAAATAATGGACAGACAGGTATAAGAAAATCAATACAAGCAACTTTGATTTTTGGCTTAACTCTATCTGAAATTGTTGGTTTAATTTTTAATAAAGTATAAAACTGATTGATACTCGTTTGCACATTCGTAACTGTCGTTTTTCTTTTATTTTGACGACGACGAATATCCTTCAATAGTATATTAGTACCAGAAAGTGTTTTATAAATAATTTTGATACGATAATTTTCAATGACGAATTTTGTTTATTAATTAACTATTCAATTTCCTTTTTGATTAATATAATGCTCTTTTCAATCAAGCGAAAACTTTTAATTTATTCAACACTGAGTAATGGGAAAGTGAAGAGTAAGAAGTTTCTACAGACCAAATTTTTCTGAGACTAGCCAATAGATGCTTAAAAGTCTGCTTCTTCACTTATTCATGTACACAGAGAGTACCAGATTATTGATGGAAAAAACCTTTAGTTCGCGTTGTTCAATAAAATGTTTACAGAGAGGTGTGTGGGTAGATTTATTTTTCTCTTTTTAGAACAAAAATAAAATAGCGCTTATAGTAATATTCTTTGTTTTAATGAAATATGCTATTCTTATTAATACTAGCATCACTTTTAATTTATGTTCGTTTAGTTATTTTAAATAAAATTGATTTAATTTTAACAAAGACAGTTATATCTATTCGTTGTCCTGATGGTAAAATTTCGTTTGTTGGCTTTCTTCGTACAGCAAATAAAATAGATGATCTTCGTTCGTATTGTCCTCATCCATATCTTGTTTCATCTGATGATGCAATTATTATATTTACTACAAATGCATTACTTCATAAGTGTATCGATGAAAACACTCTTGATACAAAATTTAAACTTCATTTAACATTAACACATCAGAGTGAACGTATTTCACCAACTTCTATATCAATTCATAATGAAAAATCAGGATCGATTAAAACATTAGAACAGGAATCATTTTTTAATAAAAATTATACAGTTACAGTTGCTAATAATATTAAATTAATTAGTTTAGATAAAAGAAGATTTCGTTATACATTCTACATATGGTTTGTTAAACGAGATTGGATTATTTGTCGATTAGATATAGTTTTTGATTCTCATCCATGTCATCATAAAGATGATTTTCCTAATGCCATATTTATTCCTTTTTGTTATTATAACGTATGGATTTATTTCTTTTTGAAAGGTTCATATGCATTTCTTCTTATGTATTGAAAGGTTAACGCAAACATGCCAATGAGTATAGAAGAATTAAATGAAGAATATAATCGGCATACGAATAAAAACAAAACTACGACAACAACTAGTTTACCACAATCAACTAATACAAATCTAATAATGAATAAGAAAAAATCGAAAGCATCAATGAAAAATAAAAAGTTAAAAAAACAAAATACTAATTCTAATACTCAAACAAATTTAAAGACAATAATAATTATTATTATTTTATGTCTATTGACTTTGTTTGGTCTTATATCAATAATTTTTTATTTTATTAAACGGAAAAAACAAGATGAAGAAAACGATCTAGTTAAAGAGTCTAAAAAATCAAGTATCGATAGCATTATATCAACAACTAATGATGAAATATCAGCAAATTCTCTTTCATTAAAAGAAAAAACAAAATCCGTTAATCTACAATCATACTTTTTTGATGATGATATTCAATAAAAAAAAATTAATACATTAATTTTATTTCACTTTAAAAAATTTGTATAACTGATAAATAAACTCAGGAAACCATTCAACTTACAATACTAAACTAATGAAACTTTTCAAGAAGATTATATACAACCTGTCCACGTTTAAGAACATTCCCTTCCCCTTCGGTTTTGATCAAAAACTTATATTGAAGGGGGAATGTGTGGGTGTTTCATTATTCTTTCCATCGACACTCCCAACTACATTCACA